>JALLBJ010000006.1:0-92611 GCA_036940105.1 Skeletonema potamos
GTGACATTGCGGGACGCATGTCACTTTAAACCCGGGTAGGTAGGAGTACCACTTTCACTTTAATTTGGCGGAGAGTAAAAGCACTCAGCAGCCCCCGATTCATTCACAAATCGATTCATTCGCAAACCCAGCGCCCAACTACACTCTTTCAAATATCTCTCATAAATCAAATTTTCAACGCGCACGATGAAACAACAAAAGAAAACTTCCGCTGCCTCCACCTCCATGTCCACAGTAAAAAAAAATGTAATTCGTTCTCCTATCAAGTCAAGGTCTACAGTGACACCCCTGGGAGGTTCCATTCAAAGCCTTGAAACAGCAGTGACTGACATTGTGATCAGTTATGTAACCAAGGGCGATGGCCGTGAGGCGGCTTACATCAAACCATTAATTGATGCATGGAGATCCGAAGATCATGATAAGTGTACCGAGTCTTGGTACATTGATAGTGTTGTCCCTCGCCGCGATGGGGATACAAATGAGCCCATGACAGCCTCATCCACCCTGCCATATCCCTGGGAGTGCATTGTGACCCTTCGAGGAAGCTATCAAGAAACGCCCACTGAAATTGGACATAAACTGGCGGCATCATTCTCAGGATATACTACCCCCAATTTCCGCCAGAGGCATTTCCAATTCAAATGTGATGCATCCACTTCTCCACCGTCGAGTCTCAATAAGTACCTTCTGGACAGTGATTGCATTACATACCTCAAGAAAATCTACTTTGGTGTGAGCAAGGAGAGCCTGATGGAGGATGAAGAAGTTTTGACTGAATTCTTCGGAACGCCTGAAGAAGGAGTGCGTGTCTTATCCAACATTAATGATGTGGAATGGGAAAAAACGACATGGAATTAAATAAGATAGTAATCAGGAATATATAACTATTGTAGGTAAAGAAATAATTCAAAGCAAAAGATACAGACCGTGTAAAGACGTGTACAAGCTTCGAAGAAGTGAGGAGAGCTGAAAAGTTCTCACCTCAGTACTGTCGGAGCCTTTTAGCGAAGACGGCTGCGGATATATTGATTTTGGAAATACCGAAGGGGTTGGTAGTGGAGTTCCGGCGAATAGCGGCGTTCGAAGGGGTTGATTATAAATTACGAAAGGGCCTGCCCTGATAAATGAGTGCACTTATGGACAGAGAAGCCAAATTTGTTTCTCTGAGGGGCTCTTCTAAGTTATGAAATCGAGCTCGATAACCCGTGATTGATAGATAGGATAGATAGATAGACATAGATAAAAAATAATAATAAATGTAGGCCAACCTGTCCTCGTCCGGTCGAGCTGCTGCGTACTAATATTACTATTGTACAATAATTGTACAATAATAGTAAAAACATTATTAAGATGGTCGAGAGGGGTCGAGCGGGTCGCCCCCCAAAGTGAGAGCGAGCGCAGCGCGAGGGCACGAGGACAACTGGGAAATTCTCTTGTATTATCTTGCTTATCTATTGTATTCGTTACTGGTTGGCTCCATAAAGCATCGCATATCTCTCCATTACTCTGAACTTGACCTCTTCATCATCTCGTTCTGCTTTCCTGTGAAACAAGAGATCATGCACAAATAGGGTCGCTCGCTCTGATATCTTTCTGGCCTCATCCAAATTCTGCTCACACCATTTCAACTTCCTCTCCAGATCAGAGGGATCTGCAAAATCAACCGGAACAAAGTGCAAGTACGGCTTCAAGTAGCTTTCCATGAACCAAGAATTGGTCTGGAGCTTTGCGGTCATCAGTACAACACTCTTACTGAGCATCATCGCCAAAAGATCACCAGTACTCGTTGAATACTTCTCTGCTTTCACCAAATACCTATTTGAAAGTACTCCGCTCATGCCACTCGTGTTGGAAAAGGTATTACTAGTGATGAAATACAGGGTGGGCTTCTTCTGTTGAAAGTCAATATCCATTTCTTCGACTTGGCCCGACTTGACAAGTTCGAGTGCTGCACTGCCAGAGCCAAAAGGCCACAGAATGCCGTTTCCATTGCAATCTCCTGTTCCTCTTGAGCTTGTAAAAAATGGAACTTCGGCAGTTTTACAAGTGTCGTCGCCATAGTAAAGAATCTTTGTTGCATCATTCAGCAGAACCCTCTTGGACTCTTTCGAACCTCCGCTGTCGGTTCGCCACGAACTATAAGGCGCAAGTCGCATATGTTCTCCCTTCGCCGATGCTCGCAATCGTTCATATGAATTGGATTTGAGATCTGCAGTAACCCTATCATCGTACTCCGGTAAGGATTCCTGACAAAACTCACGAATTTTAGCAGAATAAGAACTGTTGGACATGGAACAAAATGACAGATGTTGCCCTGATGCGATGAAAAGATCGTCGCTTGGTATGTTGTTCAGGTTCAATTGTGGGGTAGATATTGGTATGGATCTTGTGTCATGGTACCAGTCACTCATGACGTACATCATTCGCTCTTCTACTGAGGGGAATCTGTGCGCTCTTTCGATGGGATGATTACTCCATTTCACTTCAAGTGGATGTTTCAAGCTCATCTCTGCACTATAGCCAAAATTGTTCTCAAATCGTTCCATGATAGAAATCATAATATTTTGTTCGTCTATATGTGCTTGGGGATGAAATAGCAAGTCATAAATGAAGAGGGTACTTCGTTCAGCTATCATGCGAGTCTTTTCTGGATGATCCTCTGCCCACCGTATCACCTCCTCAACGTTGGTCATGTCCCTTTCAATTGGTAGGTAGTGTACATTTGGTTCCAGTTTGCCTTCCATTGCCCAGCTTTCCCAAGAAGGCTTCGGCATTAACACAACCGAGTTAGAGAATAGCATCCACTTCAAACCCGAAGATACATCATTACCTTCTATTGAAATAATGTACTTGTATTTCAGTTGTTCTTTCATATCCAAATACGAGCCGATCATGTGATAAGGAGCGCCCTTCGTGTGTTTTGAAAACTTTGCATCGACGATTGTTGAATTCACATGCCTTGACACTAATGCAAATTTGATATCATTTGTGTCTTTTATCGTGTCATGAGTCTTGCCAAACTTCCCACGCCACACAGCCTTGGCAATTTTCTCATCCCATGAGATATCATTTTCGGGGACGAGAGAGGCAACGCCAAAATGTCTCTTTCGGTTTAGAGGCAGAAGAATGGATTCTATTTTGTTCTTTTGGCATGCTTTATCGCTGCAGCTTGGACGAACTTTTGCAAAGATCGGATACTTCTTTAACTCCTCAGGCAGGTAGGTTGGAAGGCCATCACCTATGAAATGCATGACGTTTGCGGACCCCTCATGTAATATAGCAATATCAATGTAATCTCTACAATAAGGAGACATTACCTGCAGTTCATTTTTGTTTTTAAAGCAGTTGTAAAGCTCACGTTTGTCCAAGTTATATAAATTCACAAGTATATCCGAAAAAGGTCCATAATCACGAGTAGTTTTTCGATGGATGAAGGTTTTTCTCTCGAATTCCTTGCCGTACATTGGAATTGTCGTGTTGTACCACTTTCCCATGTAGTATTCTACTCTTTCAACTGCAGATGGAAAACGTTCATGGCGATCTCTAGGATGAATTTCCCAATTAACAGTGGGCTCCCAGTTTGGTTCCTTCAGGTTCATTTGCGATAAATTTCGTACTGTTGAGTGCCATAACGCATATTCTTTCCTCACTTCATTGTTGATGGTATAAAAAGCAGTGTTGAATTGGCTGTTTGATGGTTGAGGAATGAAAAAAGATCGGTCATTTTGTTTCGGTATGGTTGAGTAAGCACTCAAAGTTTGAAAGGCACCTCTATTCATCCAGCGCTGCAGCATTGTCTGCAAACCAAACAAAACTGGAAGTATCAGCAAAGTCAGCTTCGCTGCTGTTCTCCGCCGGCTACTTGACTTCGTCAACATCGACGCCGACGCCTCCGATATTACGCGCTCTTCAAACTCCTCCATGGCTTTAATATGTGCCTGTTACCGGTGGGCTGTTTAATGACCGTTACTAAAAGATATATCATGTGGAGGTGAGAGTAGGTTCGAGTGGAGCCAGTTGACCATGGCGAACAAAAACGAGTGTTGTGTACGAGCAGGACGAGAGTGAGCAGTGCGAGAGGTGCGCCAAGCGCCAGGGGGGATCCCACTACTGATTCCTACCTCAAAGGAAAGTACCACCACCACCAAAAAACCGCCACCACCAAAAAAGAAGAGAGGATAATATAATGAGGAAAGCAATGTTGTACAAACAATTTTTGTGACGAGCAGGTAATAGTAATATGGGCACCATCGGCAGCAACATTCCTTCTCTGCAACATCAAGAGGTGATTGGAAGAAATATAAATCCCAGGTCAACCCTCCCTCTGAGCAAACCACCGATGAATTTGTCAATTGTTCGACTAGATGATTCCATAGCTGAAATCGAATCAAATTCATCTGGGATCGATGTAGAACGTCTAGCAAGAGCGGTATTAGATTACCTATCATGTAGACCTGCTTTAGAGGATCCCACTACTCCTAGATGGAACCCTTTCGCCAGTCAAAACTTATCACAACACTCCAGCCTAAAAGAGAACCTCATAAAATCAATTATGCGGTATATTAAGGAACCCGACCGATGGACTGCATTTTCATCTCTGTTGCTTAAAAGTATAGCGTTTCATCGTCACATTGATCCCAACGTGACCATGAGCATAAAAGAGAAAGCGCTGCCTGTTATTGACCTTCCTCGAACCAAATTCAACCGTCCTTATTTACCTCAATCAGTAGCTGATAAAACATCAAGATGTGTTCATGCAGACGAAGAAGTTAAAGAAAGTAGAGACTTTGTGATGAACGTATCACATCAGTTTCCTTTTATATGTATGATACAGAAACAAATCATTGACAATATATCATCACCATTACAATATAACATGATTGGTTGCGATTTAGTTATCTTCGAGGCCCGTTTGAATAAATACAGTCGTACGGTGTCAGTTTTTCTAGAGTCATTTGTTGGATGCTACACTCCATCAGAGTGGCAAGCAATCACCAAAGATGCAAGTTTACTCCCGCGAAGTGATGACAATCTTCTTCAAGAATTCTACCTGCGATGGGCTATGAAAGAAGCATATACGAAGGCATTGGGGTTGGGACTAAATATTGATTTGAACTCGTTCGAAACAAGATTGATTGGTCATGATGTGGATAGTACAGATATTGAAGAAGTTTGGAAGCCTAATAATGGCATTTGGGGTTCAATTATAACACGCATGAAAAACAATAACAATGGTCAAAGACAGCACCAATTTACATTTGTAGGTCAAGTAATACAGACGCGAGAACCTATCGCATCAACTATAGGGAAGGGTCCAACACCGGAAAGTGAGTTTTGGGTCTATACTTTCATCCCTCTTGTTGAAGTTGGAGTTGTTGAAAACTCAGTACAGTCCGACAATACTGCAAGTAGCGGCTGCGTTTGTGTTTGTGGAGGACCTTTCAATAATGAAGGTGATGCTGCCGCTTCTTCCAAACAACACACTATCTTCATAGAAAACTTGACTCTGTTAGAATTAATACAGTTGCATGGAATGAACACCATCAATTCATAGATTAAAATGCGGCATTATAATAAAGCTGCACTCTGCTAGCTTCGGCTGTCCTTTCTTGGCCCCAGCTTCTCTCTACTCCAGTCTACTCCGCCTTCGCTCAAAGTCGCCAAAGTACACCACACGCAGCATAATAAAACATAATAATCAATCATACAACAATAATAATACCAAGCCAACTCCAAACTACAATACCGGCGGACAACCGCTTCCCAGAGCTAAATAGTGGAGCCGACGTGTGGGTTATCTTCTATCGGCCCTATCTGGATCTTCTACACATCGCAAGGTCCCTGCGGCATCGTTTGGGTTAGAGTGCCGTACGGAATATCCCTTGATATTTTATCATACTAAAAAGTAGCTTGCGCAATGATTGCCTCGTCAGAAAATACCTTCTTCGTTGAACGTGAGGAGGTTTTTGATCTCATTGCATCATTGTCGCAGGTAAAAACAAGCAATTCTGATACGCGACAAAGTTGCCAAGATGTGGCTCTGCGCAAGCTACGAGCCATACTCGACAGGTATTTAGAATGCCCAACACTTCTCGATCCACATTTAGAGTTCATGGTGCAGCAATTGATTCTTCCGGCGAGAGCTATTGTTCATGAATTGTTTCTCAGTCAATTTGCAGCGGGTAGCGAGGATGACAATAAGGATAAGGTCACAGACGGTGGCGAGAATGAAAAGAATGACCAAGAAAATATCATCATTGTCAAACTTTCAAATCTGCTCCATCTACTCTCTGCAACCTACGCCATATCCAAAGTTCGAGGTCGCAAATATATCCAACGGCTAATGCCTCATGATGCAGTTGATGTGGAGCCTGTATTGACCATTCTGAGATGGTTTGGATGGATTGAGAGACAAGAGCGTGGGCTTCTTGGAAAGTCAGATCATGATCAAAGAGTGAAAATACCAGATTGCATTCAAATCTTACAACGTCAACAAAGTGAATCGAATGACTGCGAGGCAAAACTGTGGGAATCTGTTCATTCTCTACTCACTTGGCTGGGCATTATTAGTTTGGTTCCTTTTGATTTGCACAGTATTGATTCTTCTTTGGAGAATGTTACCAATGACGGTAGTAGTGTTGGGAATTCAATAACGTTGGTTCAGTCGATTGTTAGTACATCTGCCTCTCATTTGGGAGATTATGGTGCTACACGTGAAACCGCTGCGGCTTGCCTGGCGTCTTTGCTCTCGCGACCTGATTTGCAGGATTTAGAGCTTGAAGGGTTTGTACAGTGGTCGGTGCAGATAATGTATTTGTTTCGAACTGGTCAGCGGCCTGGTGATTCAGACGCAACTCAGCTGCTGTTTCCAACTCCCGGGGAATCTCCATCTGTTTTTCTTGTCTTGGGTGTCCTCCAGACTCTTGTTGCTTTAGTGAAGACTGGCCATCGATCAAATCTGCTCTCAACTGAACAAAAACTGAAAGGGATAGAAAAACTGTGGGAGCAATGTATTCTTGTGGCAGAGAGCAAGGCTGCAGGTTCGGTAGTGCTTCGGAAACTGTTTGTAAAGTTATTTGCACGGATTGGGTGCGCCTATCTGCCCCCAAGAGTGGCAACATGGAGGTATCAGCGTGGAAAGAGATCACTTGTAGAAAACTTGATGATGAAAGGAACTGAATCTGCTCAAAATGAGGCCTTTAACGACATCAATGAATCTTCTCCATTGAGTGATGATTTATTTTTTGTACCAGATCAAGTGGAGGATGCTGCGGACCAACTCTTGCGCTCTTTGACTGATCCTTCAACAATAGTCCGTTGGTCAGCAGCGAAAGGAATTGGTCGATTGATCGAGCGACTTCCTGTCGTTTGTGCTGATGACGTGCTCGATGCTATCCTCAGGATATGTTCCGATCTGGAACAAGATCGGGCGTGGCATGGTGCTTGTCTTGCATTAGCTGAACTGGCAAGGCGGGGTTTGTTGCTACCAGACAGATTGGGAGAAGTGATACCAATCGTTGTTCGCGCCATTGGGTATGATGTTCGTCGTGGACAGCACAGCGTTGGTACTCATGTCAGAGATGCAGCTTGCTATACATGTTGGGCATTCGCTAGAGCTTACGAGCCATCCGTTTTGAGGCCTCACGTGAGAGTGCTCAGCGTTGCACTAGTGCTGACAAGCTTATTCGATAGAGAGGTGAATTGTCGGAGGGCAGCGAGTGCGGCTTTTCAGGAGGTACGTCGTCCTAGAATTTGTGTTTTTCCGACCTTGGTTTTGCATCTACAACTCTGATGTTACCTTTTCTTCTACACAGAGTGTTGGACGGCAAGGCGCAGATAGTTTCAAGCATGGAATCGCGATATTGACAACTGCGGATTACTTCTCTTTGGGAAACAGAAATGAGTCATTTTCGACGATTGCGCTTGGAATATCAAAGTTTGAGGAGTACCAAGCTGCGATTATTCACCACTTGAGCGATGTAAAATTGATTCATTGGGATCGGGAAATTCGACAACTGTCCTCTGAATCACTTGCTCAAATTGCTAAACTTTGCCCAGCGTATTGCGCCAGTCATATTCTGCCGAAGCTTCTAGAGCAGTGTTTTCACGATGATATTGCCATTCGTCATGGTTCCCTTTTGGGCTGTGCGGAGCTGGTTTTAGTATTTGGAGCACTCAAGCTGTCGCATTGCGGTGGGGTATTGGATGACGAGAACATGTCATCATTAGCAGAGTTGGTTCCTTCTATTGAAAAGGCGAGGCTTTATCGCGGCCGAGGAGGAGAGATAATGCGTGCTGCAGCGTGTCGCATGATAGAGTGCCTGTCGCAATCTGGACTTCCGTTGACTGTAAAGCAACAGGTTCGTCTCCTTGATTCAATAGACGCGTGCTTGCTACATCCGAACGAAGACATTCAGAATAGCGCTGCCGAAGCATTGCGCTCTCTAATGCGATACCATTTTCCTGTCAATGAGAAAGGCCCATCAACGCGTTTGCAGACTCGTGTCGTCGATAAGTATATCTCCATTGTAGATACTGAAGATAATCCCGCGGCTACAAGGGGCTTCTCGCTGGCGTTAGGAGTTTTACCTGCCAAGCTGTTGGCTCCAAGTCATGTGGTGTTAGATTCTGTAATTGATTGTTTGTGTCGTTCTTCGGCAAAGGAGAGCTTAGTTGGCGGAGAAGGCGATGCGGAAACAAGAAGAAACGCCATCACATCACTGGTAAATGTCTGTAAAACAGTTGGCTTTGGACGGTGTGAAAATATCAACTCGAACACTTCACCATTTTTTCCGTTGACAAGATGCCAAACGAAAAGAGTGTTCGGCTCACTTCTTTCGGCAATGGAAGATTACAACACTGATAGACGAGGTGATGTAGGATCGTGGTCTAGAATTGCAGCGATGAATGGACTCGAAGCTCTGACATATCTCGCAATCAATGCGTCGAATACGTTTCCTCACAAATCGCATATCATTCATGATGAAGCTGAGAGAATAGGGGTGAATGCCCCGTCATTTAGAGAGCGTGTTGGTGGCTTTCTTCTAAATGACAACTCAATCGCCAGCGAAAAAAAAATTGTGCCTCTGACGTATTTTGATGAAGGACTTTGCTCATCCATCATGTGTGCGCTGCTGAAACAACTGGGCGAAAAGCTTGATGCCGTTCGGTGCCAGGCAGGTGAATGCATTGAAAGACTACTCACTGCAAAATCACCGAGGGTTCCTTTTGTATCACATCGTAATGTACTTGTCAAGGCGCTTCGCGTTGGTGAACAAAGCACAAATTGGTCAAATCCGGCTGCGACATTTCCGTTGCTCATGCGAGCAGTAAATATTGATGTTTACTTCTCACCAATTCTCGAAGGCATCGTAGTCAGTGTAGGAGGTCTCACTGAGAGCGTATCAAAAAATGCCGCTGCGTCACTCTTCGAATGGATCAGGGTGTGTAGACAATTGAAAGCAACTCAAAAGATCATCCAAATGGGAGAAGCGTTTCTTCGTCTTTTTCACCGATTCACGCGAAATGGTAGAGTATTGCTTCCTCTACTTTCGACTTTGGACAAGTTACTATCGCATGGATATCTTGAAGAATTGCTGACGCTCAACAACGGCACCTTTATTAGAACTCTAATGACTTGTCTTTCGAATGAAGCCAGTGGATGCAGTGATGTGAAGCGCCTTCTAGCAATCGTTAGCGTTTCTCTCAACATGATCCAGCCTGATCTTGAGACTGCAGCAACTATGCGAGAATCGGTCCTTCCGTTAGTCATGTCAATGTTACTAAATCCGTATCCCCGTGTCCGGCAGTATACTGCAGAACAGCTGTACGTGAAGATTGAAGAGGATGGTGACAAATTGTTTGGGAGCCAAGCTTCACTTGAAGATGCTACCCAGTTACTACTAAACGTGTTGTGGCACGATGAATATGATCATCACGGCCATATTGTCAACGCAAGGAATCAAATCGCCGCTTTGATGGGCGTTGCTCTCTCCGAAAAAGCACAAGTAAGAATCGGGACATCCGCCTCTCGTACTGTGCTAAAAGATGAGTTTGAGAGTTACTCTAGTCTTATCAACAGTGCATAAAAGTGCATATATATCACTAAATGAAATTAACATACATATAAAATCTCACGTTCAGGGCGATCCTTTCTTCAGCGATTCGTAGAGGTACTCCATCTCTTCCGTGACTTGTCTGAGTTCTACCTTTGAAAGCGTCCATTCCGGCGAAAACTTTGGAAGCTGATTCAAGCGCTTTGACAGTCTCAAGCATTCAATACCCAACTCCTTTAAGGTCGGAGGCTTCTTTTGGATGGTTACCTTTCGAGTACCTGATTCTTTTAACTCCGGAGATAATGATTTCTCAGCAGCGCCGCTTGAACTTTTTTCGAATGACTTCTTATATTGAACATCAGAGTGAGGTCGCGATGTCGCTGGTGGTGGGGTGGTCTCCTCTTGGAACCTTTCGTTCCAGCGATTGTCTGGAAGTTTTGGTGTTGATGCAGTTGCTTTCTTTTCTAAGGTATCGCGTAGAATAGCAAAATCAACTGACTCTGTTTCAATGCAAGGCGCAACATAACTTCGTTCTCGCATCGACGATGTGTCATGACGGGATTCTTCCATCTCCTTGTGCTTCCCTATTTCTTCTTTGAGGACCCGTATTTGTTCCGACAAATCACACCACTCACGACTATACTTCGTCAAGTTGTCTAACTGATCAGACAAAGCATCGTGTTTATCGTGCAGCTGCCCAATTTTTCTTGGCGTCCTCTGCTTTAACCAACCTCTTACAACACCCTGAATAATGAAGATGTTTGAGCGGGTTTTATTGTAACGTATTTGCTCTCGATGTACCCTCCAACGTCTCTGAATGGTGACAGCACTTTTTAGCATCGTCAGCTGAACTAGCATGTAGCTAGACTGTTCCAACAAAGAGTTAACTTCCTTCATCTTTTGAAGCCTTGCATGCGAGTCCCTCCAGAAACGCTGCAATTTTATCCCTGCCTGAAGGTATTTCAATTCTTGTAAAACGACTTCACTCTCGTTCAATAAGGACGCAACCACTCTAGTTCCGAGACGCCTTCTTAACAGACTTGCCCTGTGTTTTCGTACCATGCATTGAATAGTGACGACCTTTTCCCGTCGCTTACAGAACAACGCATGCTGTTGCTTGCATCTGGCCACTGCTTGAACTTTTGTTATGGATAACACAGTTGCTTGAAATTTCTTTCGTTTCTGGTAGCTTCTCCAACGGTTTTGGATCAAGATAGCAGCAAAGGTTTCCCATTGGTTGTACTTGTTCTTGGGCAAGATATTTTTAAGAAACCCAACCAGGTTAAAGCCTTTGCCTTTCTCTTTTTGTGCCACGACATTCATGGCTACATGATTCAAGGCACGAGACTTCATTCGTTTGAAGGGTCTAGACTTTCTGTGGATGCTCCATTGTTCCTGAATAATTAGTGCGTGATAATTCTGTACGTTTTCTAGCATGCTGGCAAACTCATCGAGTTTAGAATCGACAGCACTGGTAGGCTTATCAGCAACTGGTAGTGTAGATTCCTCCTCTCGCTGGTCTTCCTGCGTGGGTGATGTTCCACTCCCCTCTGCATTAACTCCTCCCATGTCTTCTTGTAATTGATATTTATCTTCATCCATTGCACCACCACCTCCTCCTTGTCCTTGCAAATCTTCAACTGTATTAAACAAAGAATGAGAAAATCTAGGTTCAAGCAAGGTTTTAGGCTCATCCTCCTCTGGCTGATTTTCTGTATAGAGTACTTCTAATCCAAGCTCCGCAGTATCCCCTCCCTTGTCTCCAATGTCCAATCCCAATCCTTCCTCACTTCTTTGTAATTTTTCATCTCCAACAAATGAAGGCGATACACAATATCCTTGCTTCAAAGCTTCGGCTACCATAACGCACTCCAATTCATCCGCACAACTAATTGCTTCTACCTCCTCCTCGTTCTCACTCCAGCCACTAAAGCTCCTATTGCTCCCTCCACACGAATGACTCCTATTCTCCAGCTCTTCCAACTGATCTTCTATTAGCACTGCCTTGGTTTTAGCTGCAAACCACTCTTGGGAGAATTGTGGGAACTTGCCTAGCTCCTCGCATGCCGCTGCATGCTGTGTCCTCAGTAAAGTTCGCTGGTCGATTGAGTCTTGATCATCAGTGTTGAAATTGTAGTAATTGCTACATGGAGTGTTGGGAATAGGCTTACCCGGAGATGGTTGGACAATTCTACTCTTGCTCAAACTCAAACTGCTAGACGTTGAAGGAGAAACTGGTGATGGAGGCGGTGAGATTGGCCGGAAGTGAAATTGAGGAGGTAGCTCCAGTTGAACCTCATTGTCCCAATTACTTTCATTGTAGTTCTCGTTCTCTTTATTGTGCTTCTTTGACTGCTCGTCAACGAGCTTGTTGCCGTTGCTGCTAACGGGTGTGTGCTTTGTGTCGCCCTCATCTAACTTGATGCGTAGCTCCACTAGTTCTTCTTTCAGTTTGAACCACTCCGGACTGAATTTGGGATGATCTTCGAGTTGTCCCTCGATCCGTTGTAGGTCTCGTTCGATTTTCTCTCGTTTTATCTGATCCTCGGTCTTGATAGGAGATAAGAGAGGGAGTGGCACCACAGCTGGTCCTGATGAGCTTGTATTCGTGAAGCTTGTCTCGGCATCAATCTCCCTTCCAAAAGAAATGTCGCCAACGCCACTTAGCATCAAGTCTCGATCTTCCTTCGCGGCATCGAGTTCATCAGTTGCGTTCTTCAGCTTCGTCTCAAGGAAGAACCACTCTTGTGTAGCTTTACGCACTTTGGCCATCGACACGCGCAGTTTGTAGCACTCGTTCTCTAAGCGGTAGATCGTTTGGGCGTCTTCATCGCCGTCGATAGGAGGAATTGGTGGCGGGGGAAGCATTGATGGAACTCCCTCAGCTGATTGGACGGCCACTTGCACTCCATCCGCTGATGGGACGGCCACTTTTTCGACACCCATCATTTCTGCTCTGTAGAAGCTATGGGTCCCTTCTTTATTTCTCCCGATGATATTATTAGTCTTTCAGTCGTAGCAATATTATGAGTCCAGCTTGGAGGAGATCCACCGCGGAGAGTTTGTTATTGCTGGCTGTGGCAGGATTGAAACGCTTCAGATTGGAACGTCTCTTCTCATAAAAGCGGCTTTCCCTCATAAATCAGTTTTTAGCATTTTTTTGGTGCGACCGGGTTCTCATTTTGCTGTCAGTCGCTGAAACTGTCCGCGAAAGGGCTTGATTTGATTATTTGCTAGAGGAGTTGGCCGTTGGAGAGATGACTAATGATGCCGATATTTCATGGTAGGAATTAATAATAAAAGGAACTTGCATCCGTTAGATTGCGAGATACGAGCTTGTGAGTTGGCGGTTTACATACGTCCTTTCCGCTACATACATACTACTATTGTACCATAAGTATGGTACTCTGTACCTACTCCTAATATCAAAAAATAATATCTTCCAGCACACGGCGACCTGCCACTTTCACTATGCCACGATAGGCGACTGAGATGACTACGCTACGGCGACCGAGACAATGTGGACCATGTTGCCACGGATATCGCTACATGATAATATTCTCCTACGGGCTTCACTTCGAAGAGCCGTCACTAGATCGGCGGCATCACTCCATCTGAACAATCGAGCACACAACTTGATGTGTACCCGCCGATCTCCTCAACAAAACCAATTCACTTTAAATTCATCGTGGCGGAGCTTCTCAACATCTGATTCTTCGTTCCATGGTATCACTCTACCAGAACATGAAGGCAAAGGTGAACAAGAAGCGCCAAAGTATAACAGCAATCCCATGATTCAAGAAGCAGAGGTTGTCAAATCAGATGAAGACAAACAAAAGATACGAGAGTCTATTGCGGAGGTTGTGCGTGCGGAGCTATCAGCTTATTCTACACCAAAGAAAGGCAATGCGCAATATGATGACGATGGAGAAGTTAACGCTCTGGAAGGATATGAACGTCTTTTGACAATGCTCTATAATGCACAGGCTCGACATGACAATATGGAACAGAAGACTAATACGTTAGAGTATACACAAAGCATGATGGATCTGGGAGAATTGCATTATCAATTGGGCAATATGGAACAATCGCAAGATATGTACATGTCTGCTTTGAAGCGATTATTGGCTAATAGAATTGACGACGGCGGGGGAAAGATGCTGATTGCACGATGTATGCATTCTTTGGGGGCTGTCCATGCAAGATGTGGGGAGTTTGACGAGGCATTTCGTTGGTATGAGGAATCTTTGAAACGAAAAACTGAAATCATTGGAGAAAGGAGTACTTCGGAGTCAATCAGCAGCTGCCACTTTGAATTAGGAAAGACTTACAATGCATTCGCTGCGTTGCAAACAATGAGAGGAGGGATGCATTGGAGAGAAGCCATGTCAATGTTTCAATTAGCAGAGCGACATCAACTACATGGTCACCTAGGTGATGATGAGCATGGTGATGTTATTGAAATGGAAGCAAATGTGCCTATAAAGCAAATTGCGGGACAGTTGACACCACATCATGTGCAATCCATTGTTAATATTCGTTTCAATGTTGGTAAATTACTGCAACAACACGCACATTACGACGATGCTGTCGATACATTTCGCGCTGCATTAGACTTGGCTCGACTTGACGTTGAAAGAATGACCGCAGATGATGTTACAGAACATGACGCAGCATTGGCAGTTGGTCATCCCACTTCATTTGAGAGAAAGAACGCTGTGGTCGAACTACTTGTTCAAATAGCTGATTGTCTCGCATCTACACAAAATTATGACGAAGCAGCTCAAGCATATGAGGAGGCATTGTGTTATCATATCTTTTTTCGACGGTGGAAAGGAAATAGTTCCAAGTCTAAAGGGCAAGAATCGAGTTGTTTACCAGCTATATCTGCTACGAATATCAAATTGGACATTTCGAATGCGACAACGATGGAAGCTGCCATACGCAGCAATTTAGCTCGTGCGCTAGCACATATCGGACAAGAAAAGTTAGGATTAGAGCATTATGAAGCATCATTGAAGATAAAACGCCAAATAGGAGGAGATGGACATGTCGAAGTCGCCCATACCCTCATGGGTATGGGTGCTCTGCACGGCGGTCCCCTTAGAGACTTCACAACAGCGTTGAACTGCTTCAAAGAGGCTTTATACATCTACAGACATAAGATGAATGAGCTGTCAGATGAAAATGGAATTTCGGGATCAAATAGATTCTTTGCAGATGAGGAAGCCGACGAGTTGGATGGTCACATACAAAACGCAGTAAAAAATATAGGATTGATCGAGGCAGCATTGATGAAAGATAGAGAAGACGGAATAAGTAAAAAGAGAAGGTAATATGAACTGAGTAATCGGGGAAAATCGATGTTGTGGTGGTGAAACTAGTTTCACGGTGTTTCTGATGATGCTTTCTGCTTGAAAAGCATTTGATAGTAATAAACAGGGGTACGTGCCCTGCAGCATTTCAATAGGAACAGGTTCGGGTAGACAAGATTTCCCCATTAGGAATTTACTCATTCCGCTCAAAAAGTTGCTGATCGCACACTGGGGTACGACAAACATGGAGAAGAGCTTCTAGATTGTCTTAAAGTCTGAAGTTGAAAAAAATTCTATTCAACAGTCAGAAGGCAAAACAAGTTCATCAAAGACACACAAAGTGGATCTACAAACCTAAACCTAAACTAGTGACCGATTAAACTTCGTTTGGGATAGTAATAAAAATAAATCACCAGGCTAAGGCCGTCATCCCACGCAGCAGCGACACTACAACCTCGTATGGGTAATGATGAGTTCCAATTTGGGCGGGCTTCCAGCACCACATTGGGCCACAATAACGTATCTAGCGCTGTCCACATGGTCCTGAGCTGATGCCAGTGTCCTTTTATAGGTTGTTGGGGATGGTAACAAAATTAAATGGGCCGGCTCAGGCCGTCATCCCACGCAGCAGCGACACTACAGTCTCGTATGGGTCGTTATGAGGTATGAGGTCCAATAATCAAATGAATGGCTCTGGGCGTCATCTCATCATGTTCATGATTAGCAACACTACTTCGTTCCACCGTGTAATCTGTATCGCGGTAAAGGTTGGTCTGAACTTTGCTAATGACGGCACGGCTTTGAGGTGGTAATATGCAAATCATTATTTTTCATTTTGCTGATTTTCTGTTGGCGTGTTTCTTAATTGAAGATGAGATGAGTTCGGTTTATAGTACACAATTTTTTCAGCTTTCTTACTTTTTGGGAACAGGCAAATTGAATTTCTCTTTTGCCAACTTTTCTGCAGCGGCAAGAGACATTGCACCCTTTTGCTCTCCGTCAACGAATTTAAATGCTTTCTTGCGGTCTGGAGACCAATGGATGCCTTCACCAGTTGCCTCTCCAGCCACGTAGGCACTGTATTCGACACCTCCGTCCGCCTTGCGGTAAATGCAAACGGCACCATCACGTTCACCGTCCTTCCATGGGCCCTCGAAATAGTCACCATCAGACCACTTGTAAATGCCCTTCTCGCCGTGGTATTTGTTGTTAACAAAACCACCTTCATATGTGTTACCAGAAGAGTAAGTCATCTTGCCGTTGCCTTGGCGATCGCCATTGTCGTCAAGAGGATCACCCTCGTATGTTCCCCACTCTCCGTTGTCTTTGAACCAAAGCTTTCCATCAGAAGTCACAGCTTTGGAGCGAAAGAATCCCATGATTCTCGAAGTTGGTTGGGGGGTGGAAGTGACTTTAGTTGATGGCACGAAAGGATCTGGTACTGGCAAATTGAACTTCTCCATAGAAAGTTTCTCTGCCGCAGCAGGAGACACACCGCTCTTGCGCTCCCCATCCAGTAACTTATAGGCACTCGTACGGTCAGGTTCCCAAAAGAGGCCCTCACCAGTAGCTTGTCCTGCCGCGTAGGCACTATACTCAACACCACCGTCCGCCTTGCGGTAAATGCAAACGGGACCATGACGCTCGCCATCCTCCCAGGGTCCTTCATACATATCTCCGTCCGCCCACTTGTAAATGCCCTTCTCGCCGTGGTATTTGTTGTTGACGAAATCGCCGTCGTAGCTGTTACCAGAAGAGTAAGTCATCTTGCCGTTGCCTTGACGATCGCCATTCTTATCGAGAGGTACACCTTCGTATGTTCCCCACTCACCATTGTCTTTGAACCAAAACTTACCATCGGCAGTTACAGCCTTGGAGCTGAAGAAATTCTTAATAATTGAGGTTGGTTTGGCTTCCTCACTTTTCAGTTTTGGAGCTGGCAATCTAAACTTTGACATCGCAAATTCGGATGCCTCGGTCACTTTGATTTCATCCGTCTTTACTCCATTCAGGGTACGGAACGCTTTTGTCTTATCAATTGTCCAAAATACGCCCACCCCATTAGGATGTCCATCATTATACGAAGAGTAGTACACTCCAACCCGGTTAATTTGGTAAATACCGGTCCCGTGCATTTTACCATTCTTCCATTGACCAACGTAGACAGTACCATCTTTCCAGCGGTAGGTACCATGTTTGTAAATCTTCTTGTGAGGGCCTTCAAACTTGTCATTAGCGAAGTATCCTTGGTATGTAGCACCGCTATCATAAACCATTTTCCCAACTCCTTGCCTCTTCCCATCCTTATCAAGACGCCCCGTATAGTAGCCAGTATCACCGTAATCGGTAAAACGTGTTGTGCCTTGGGATTCTACAGTATTCCCATCACTCGATGCCGCAGTATCTGCACCCTTCTCGGGAACAGGCAAATTGAACCTTTCCTTCGCAAATTTTGTTGCCAAAGCGAGTGAGACCCGACATTTCCTCTCTCCATCTTTCAACTTGAATACGGACACGCGGTCAGGTTCCCAAAAGAGGCCCTCACCAGTAGCTTGTCCTGCCACGTAGGCACTGTATTCGACACCTCCGTCCGCCTTGCGGTAAATGCAAACGGCACCATCACGTTCACCGTCCTTCCATGGGCCCTCGAAATAGTCACCATCAGACCACTTGTAAATGCCCTTCTCGCCGTGGTATTTGTTGTTAACAAAACCACCTTCATATGTGTTACCAGAAGAGTAAGTCATCTTGCCGTTGCCTTGGCGATCGCCATTGTCGTCAAGAGGATCACCTTTATATGTGCCCCACTCTCCGTTGTCTTTGAACCAAAGCTTTCCATCAGAAGTCACAGCCTTGGAACTGAAGAAATTCTTAATAATAGAGGTTGGTTCAATCTTCTTCTGGGGAGCAGTCACTATCGCGCCACCACTTGCAGTGGCAGTTGGTGCAGCAGGCTCTGGAACACGCATGTTGAACTTCTCCTTTGCAAACTTCTCAGCTTCATCCGGTAAAAGCTCCACTGCCTCTTCTCCATCTTCCAACTTGTGCGCATTGGAGCGGTCGGCATTCCATTGTACACCGTCTCCCTTCATTTGCCCGTTATCATAATTGGAATAAGATACGTGGCCATCTGCTTTGGTGAAGATACCAACTCCGTGCCTCTCACCGTTTCTCCATTGTCCTTCGAACTCATCACCATCAGACCAATGGTAAATGCCCTTGTCACCATGGTATTTGTTGTTAAGAAATGGTCCCTCGTAAGTGTTGCCAGAGGTATATGTCATTCTGCCAGTACCTTGCCTATCACCATCCTCGTCTAAAGGATCACCTTCGTATGTGCCCCATTCACCATTATCTTTGAACATGGGCTTTCCGTCAGGGCTAACGTCCTTCGTCTTGAAGAAAAGTCCAAGAAGGCCGGATTTCTTTGCCCCAGCCGAAGCAGAGGCATAATAGGGTTCAGGCATGGGTAACTTAAACTTTGTCTTTGCGAATGATTCAGCATCTTCTGTTAGAATTTCCATAAGTCTTTCTCCATTCATCAATTGATAGGCACTCTTGCGATCCCCACTCCACTCTACACCCTCCTCTATTGCATTCCCATCGACGTACATGGAGTAGGAGGTAGTACCATCTGTCTTGTGGTAGATACCCACTCCATTACGTTCCCCATCCTTCCACTGTCCAACGTATTCGTCGCCGTCGGCCCACTTGTAAATGCCCTTCTCACCATGGTACTTGTCATTGAGGAATGGTCCCTCGTAGACGTTCCCTCCATCGTACTTTATTTTTCCTGTGCCCTGTCGCCTCCCACTAGCATCACGTAGGCCCTCATAGACACCCCACTCTCCATTATCTTTGAACATAGGTTTGCCATCTGCACCAATCTGTCCATTTTGTGGGAACAGACGACGCAAAATGCCAGGCTGCGCAGAAGCCTTCACTCTCGTCACAACTTGCTGTGTTGTCAAATCCAGAATGGGTGGCAAAGGAAATCCAAATTTTTCCTTGACCACCTTCTCTGCCTCCTCCAAAGGCATTGGTCCATTCTTTTTCCCATTGATGAGTTTCAACGCCGTCTTCCTATCGGTACTCCAAAAGACTCCCTCGCCGACAATCTTGCCATTCTCGTAAAAGGAGTACTCCACCTCGCCCGTGTTGGCAGATCGAAAGATGGTGGGGCCATGCCGCAGTCCATCCTTCCACGTGCCCTCCTGCTCATCGCCATCGAACCAATGATATGTTCCCTCACCGTCGTATTTGTTGGACACGAAAGTACCAGTGAACTCTGCTCCACTATCATAAATCATTTTTCCGCGTCCATGCCTCTCCTTTCCATCGGCACTAAGCTCTCCAATGTAATAGCCAGTATCGCCATAGTCCGAAAAACGAAGGGGCCTATTCTCCATAGTGCTTTCGTGTGCATGTTGCTTTGGGACTCCGACAACAACGCTGTTCTTGTCGCTGGAAGAATAGATCTTGACGGAATCCATTTGGGATGTGGGCGGCGCGGCCTCCTCATCGGGAGTGACCGTGTACTTTAACATGTCTGTCTCTTCGGGTAATAAGGAGCCAATGTTACGTGACGAGTTACTGTTTGGTTTGATCTCTTCCAATACCATGCTCATTCTCTTCAATGCATTCAGCTTTATGCCTCCTCTTAAATATTTAAGTATGAAGACGATGATCATAAGCAGCAATGCTTATATGCTTTGCTCATCGCGATCGACGCGGCAGATATCCGGGCGGACATAATATCAACAAGGATTCCTAAAATATCGATTTCTTATTTCTTGACAGGGCCATTACTAACCAATCTCAGCGCGGTAGTGCGGACCTTAACTTTTAACACTTAGCGTAGAAATTGTACGTGGGAATAGTATAGGGCACCTTAACTTAACTCCCCAGCTAATATACCAGCACAAACATTGCAGCCAAAATTTCCCCAAGCAGTCGATCATAATAAATACCACCTAAACCACACTGTGTTCTCTGATAATCATAATAATAACACACATTATGGGAGGGGGACTAACGTTCCTATCCAAAAAGAGCTTCAACCCTTCCAATTGGAGTAACCAGCGCCGCGTATGGGAGGCACGACAGAACTCAGAATCGGAGCGAATCCGCGTCGTCGAACGAGAGGCACAAATCAAACGGGAGCGAGAGGAAGAAGAATTGGCACGTGTTGTGGGCGGTGAAGAAGAGGGTGGAAGGAAGGCTTTAGGGTTTATGTATGATGGTGGCAAAATTCCTGGACTGAAAAAAGAGGGGAATGGAAAGAAGCAACCAGATGATGAATCACAACATGAATCAAAAGGCAACATAAGTGGTGCAGATCCTAACGAAAGCAACTTGTTTCAAAGACAGCCTGGTGATGACGATGCTGCAGCTGCATTTCGGGCCATGTTGGCTCAGGGTGTAGCGACGGATGACACTGATAAGCAACTGGATGAAAGAAACCACCACGATGTGACTGAAGATGCCCAAACGATTACAGCTGCAGACGACAACGCAAAAAATAATGATACAAATGAATCCAGGGATAATAGAACTAATCTTGAAAAAGCAGTCGGTCGTGGTATCAACGCTGGTTCTGGAGTTACCTTAGCGCAACAAATGGAGAGATTTCCAATGCTTAAGGATGCACCGATGGTGTTGCAGAAGCAAAAGAATGCAGGAGAAGATGCGGAGAAGAACGAGCAGGCTGCAACATCAGTGATGGGGATGAATTTTAAGCCCCTGGGCCAAGTGCTGCGCAATGTGCAATGCATGGCATGCAAAAAATGGGGACATGCTCGTGGAGAGCGCGAGTGTGAACTGAGTGGGTGGGATCCATTCCGAATGAATGCTACAACAGCTGCAATGGCAACAAGAACTACTGCTGTTGCCGCTCCTAGCATTCTGACTACTGCATATGCATCAGCAGCAGCTCCCACAATCAATAAACGGGTTCATAATAAAATGGAGGAACAACATATTGAGAAAAAAACAGATCGAAAGCACAAAAAGCGTCACAAAGGTGATCGGCATGAAAAAAAGAAGTCAAAAAAACACAAAAGACATAGGCGTGAACGTTCTCCGTCGTCTTATTCATATTCATCCTATGATAGTTACTCTTCAGAAGAAGAGCGCGACAAAAAGAGACGAAGGGACTATAGCTCTGACGATAGTGATAGCCGACGTCGGACGAGAAAGGGAAGACGTAAAAGATCATCGCGAAGGTAATGTTTGGCTGGAAAGCTCCCTCCTAACATCACATCATGCAAGGGCATTAATTTTGGGACATCAGGCTTACTCATTCAATCCCAAGAGTTTAGCCCAATAGTCCTTCTTGTTCTTCAATCCTCGATGTCTTTCAACAACTCATTACATTCCTCACATCTTCATACATACTCTGGATGAGTTTTAGTGAACAAACTATCTTTCGTCAGTCGCCAATAATAATGAATCTTGTCTGACGCGATTCCAACCAACTCTACCACTCTCTCTTTCTGACGAATGTACTCATCCGGTCTTTCCGAATCCAGAGCTGAGATATCCTTTTCCAATTCGCTGATGCAGTTAGTTGCACAATGTAACTCATCACGGAGTTCGTCGGCCCTGACCCGTAGCTCCTCTCTCTCGCTGGATTTTGTAGCAATAGCTTCCTTGAATTTTAGTTGCATTTCGAGGCAATGGAAAAGCAGATCCGTTTCGTCTCTCATATTTTCAGGGGCGACAATTAGATCATTGTTCCCTTCACAGAGGATTTTATTTAGTGTTGGAACCCTGCACAACCCCAATGGAATACTTATTAGCTGATTGTCTCTCACGTCAATCATAGAAATAGCAATAAGATTCATCAGCGTTTCTGGTAAAGTTGTGAGTCGATTTTGGTCGGCAATGATTTGCTCCAACATGACGCAATTCGAGAGTTGACTAGGAAGTGACTCGAGTCTATTTCTCGAAACAATGAGACTACGCAGCCGAATGCATCGACCGATTCCCTTGTCAATGAACTCAATCTGGTTTAAAGAGACATCGAGAGATTTTAACAGAGTTAGGCTAGAGATACACTCAGGAACTTGAGCCAGTCGATTATTTTTCATGTCTAAAATCAGCAATGTTTTCGAGAATTGAGTGATTTCGCGAGGGAAAACAGCCCAGGTATCGTGGCTGAGATCTAGCTTCCCATCTTCTGTCGGACCTGCACTGAGGTCGTCGTATTCCTCCATGTCAAGGTTTTAGACAGTAAAACTGACAGGAAGGGCACTATTTCGTAAGAGGAGAGGAAATAAAGATGCCGAATCAGCGAAATTCAAATTTTCAGATGAAACTTATGTACCTAGGTAAGTCCTGCTTACTGGTAAGTTTTGTTTACGGGGCGAAGCGCAGCCCCCTAATTTTGCCTCGATCTCCTGCGGTATGGTACCTTACGATTATGTACATACTTATAGTATCTACTTATTGTACCGTTGCCGACTATTATCTGCCAGCCACGACTCCTTGGGATAAAGGACGCCTGTCTGGGGGCATCTGGCAGGAAGTAAGATCTTTCCGCATTCCGCCAACGAATACGTATTGTACAGCCGTGGGCGCAAGGCCAACGGCAAAGTACTTCACTTCTATTGGTGGAATAATATTCGTGCCGTTTGAGTCTAAAAATAATAGAGCAGTACATCATCTGATAATGAAGATCATCATGCTACTTTGGTCAACAGGAAGTGCCTTCCACCTTGCAACGACGTCAGACAATAGCCGATCATCCAGTGATCTTGCTCGCCTACAGACCGGCACCGCCGCCAGCGCAGAGAATGCACTTGCTCTACTTTCAGAAGCCAAAGCGCTCCGGCAGCAGGCGTCCATGTTGCAAGAGCAATTAAATCGTGAAAAGGAGGAACGGATTCGCAAACAGCAAGAGAAAGTAGATAATCTGATTGATTTGCTATTATTCCATGGATTAGAATCAGATAAATCAGAGGAGAGCAAGCAACAGTTGTTACACACCGAAGAACAAGTAGCCCAGCTACTGATATCCAAACGAATGAGCTATGACATGGTAAACCAGGTTTTCGACCGTATAGTTGAGCTAGCTAATAGGCCACAATCAATCGACAGCTGCTCTCCATTATTGAGCTTGCTTCTTGATGCAGCATGTCAGGTCGATTGTCTTGAAAGAAAAGATAACCCTAATAAAAGGTGGAACCACAGAGTAGAAAGGGATCTGAGGAAAAAGGTGAGTATTCGTTGCGTGTTGTTGTTACTGTCAAGTGGGTAGATTCGCTAAATGTTGCGCATTGCGTCATCAATAAAATATTATGAAGCTTTTCGCACTAGGGTATGGAATCAGAATTGAAGATGTCCAAAAGAAAGATGCTATTAGGTCTATTACTGGAGAGAAAGATTACTTTTAATAGGAACTGATGTTGGTTCCTTTATGCCAAATAACACGTGTACAAATCCTTAATCAGTGTAAAAAATTATATAATCTTCGTCTTCTGGTCCTCATCAAACTGGCGTCGTGCCTCAATTTCCCACTCATTTTCTTTCATCACGCGTGCTTTCTGCTCAGGATCGTCCAAATTGTTGCTAATTCCAAACATTGGCCTTAATATATCTGGACTTTTGCCATTGATGTTTATACTCAGCGCTAGGACAGACAATTTGAGCAGCGGCTGAATGCTCTGTAACATTTTGATATGAAATAATGAATTAGGCAGAATTGCACAGAATTTTTGTGGCATCGAGGTTCAGAGTACTCACCAAGAAATTTGCTGCTGAGATTATATCCAATAATAAAGAATGGTCAACTCCCTCTGTGATGAAGTCTGCAAACCACTTTTGAACAATCTCCTCAATATTTTCTGATGTAAACGGAGGTTCAAATGATGTCATCTCTTCTACTTCAAAATGCATGAGGAAATCGGCCACTTTTCGTAGAGCCGGTGAGTGAATACGACTAGCCGTCAGGGATAATGTGACGCAGGAATCGTTCTCATCTTGCTCGTCATTATTGGGTTTGTCCTCGTCAGAGGAGTGGCACTCTAGTTCACAATCAATGACCTCAGAGAGGCGACAACACGAAATAGGTATTTCGAATGCATCTCCTTCTTTGCTAATGAGCTTCACGGTCTTTACCATCTTATTCGGCGCAGCTCATCAGTATTCTTCTCTCTCTAATATTCTTACGACGTCATCACCACTGCCTGCTTGTACAACATCAATATCATCACTTCTTATCTTTTTGCTGTCGCGGGTCGCGGCCGGGGGCTGATTGTTGATGCTTGTGTTAAAAGAGAAAAATGGCGAACGCCACGAGAAAAAAAACAGTCGCACCGATCCCACCGACCCAAAAATGTTGGGCAGGTGAGCATCGGAGGGATACTGTGGCGTGGTTGTTTGTTTGTTTGTCTATCTGCTGTCGACCCCTTCTACTATCCGCAGCGGCAGTTACTATAGCCTGAACAAACCGGTGTGTGGCCTAGATAGAAGATAGATCGCGGTGGTGAGTGGGGTGCAGGCAAGGAACAACTCACAACCTCTGCGGTGATACAATATTTGTGCCAGAGATTTGATACGCAACCCGAAGCAACATAATTCCCATCAATACACCTAAAATATTTCTGAAAGATGTCGATATCACCCCAGCGAGAGCTGTCCCCCGTTTCTTCCCAATCAGCGGCAGAGACTATTCGGCGTCTCCGAAGAGAAGTTCTCGGTCTTACCCTAACCGTGGACGCATTAAAGAAAAACAGCAAAGAGTGGGTATTTCTGAATTCAAAGTTACAGGTAGCTAGAGAAGAGCTTGATGCAGTTCTCGAGGATGACCAGCTCTTTCGCAGTATTTCTTCATCAGCAGGGAGTGACAAGATGGCGTTCACAATGAGGAATATTTCAGAGCATGACGACCTCCTAAACATGATACCGACGCCTCCTCTAGTCGCATCTAATGCAGGACTAAAAGAGTTAGAAGATAAACTTTCCCAACAGGTGAAATATTCTCTTGAATGGTTCCAGATCAAGAAACAGATTGATGCCAAAACGAAGAAATGTGAAATCATCTCAAACGTCTCGATCGGTGCAAATGATGAGAAGTTTACCCGACCATCAACCACGGGATCAATTGCAAACTCGAGAAGACACGAGAAGCTAAATAAATCACCGAGTATGGGAACACCCAGAAGGGAACGATTGACGAGTGTAAAGGATGACAAAAATATACAATGCTTGATGGACCAGCTTGATCGCACCTCCAAATATTCATTGGAATGGTTTCAACTAAGGAGACTAATATCTCATTGCAGTGAAAGCAGAGCTGACAAACTTCCTAAGGCAGGAACTGGTCAACGTAGAAAAAGCAATGACGCCGAGGAGGTGAAAGAGAACTCTTCCCCGGAAAAGATGGCGACTCCTGACACAAAGGACGCGGCTTGTGATGAGTCGCAACACAATTTTTTGGAGCAGCAGGACTCCCCTAGCAAGAAACACAGTTCATATAATAGAAGGCGCAGCGAAGATGATAATCTTGGACAACCAGACGGCACGGATGATCACTTAGTTTCTTCTTTATCAATATCTGACTCATCATCGGCTTCAGAACCCAGCTTACAATCAGAATCACAAGAGAAAGCGCACAATGTCTCCGATACAGATTTATCAGGTATGACAGATCTCGCCTCGAGAGCAAACAACGAGTTAGACACAGATTTATTAGTTGCAGATTACGGGACAGACCAAAAGGCAATCCAAAACATGCAAAAGCTGCAGGAATTTCTTGAACGAGTACCAAAGTATAGCAGGTAAGTGGTGCAATATCAGAAGAGTTGATTCTTTGTTTTAGGTTCTGACGATAAAACTGACTAATATTGTGCGAAAAATTCCACCAGAGAGTATTACCAAACGAGGAAGATAATCCGTCTAATGCGGACTGGTCGCGTTAATCATTGATACAACTACATGGCTGTGTGATGATTACTGCAGTATTTATCAATCATATCAATCAAAATCAGTGTACTGATGTCGTGACATACTCATGTAATGATTAGCTTCTCAAAATAATGTATTCAATACTTGACCACAGCTCTCAAGCACTTCCCTCCGTGTAAAGCATCAATCGCCGCATTTGTATTCTCAACGCCATCAAATTTGTGAGTGATAAAATGATCGACAGGTAGCTTGCCATCAATGCACCTCTGGACAAGTTTGGGTACATCACGTCTGCTTTTGAATCCGCCAAACGCTGTGCCCTTCCAAGTCCTGCCAGTAACAAGCTGAAACGGCCTCGTACTGATTTCGTGCCCACTAGCCGCAACTCCAATCACACAAGAAGTACCCCAACCACGATGAGCACACTCAAGCGCAGCTCGCATCACCGAGACAATGCCAGTACAATCAAAGGTGTAGTCCACTATCGGGTAAGACAATGAATAAGATGAATGAAATAAGATATTCGAGTTCATATAAATTAGTGCAAAAACATTGATCATTTTCATAAGTCTCACCTCCCCAAGTGGTCATCTCAACAATGTGCTGCTGGACAGGCTTATCGAGTTTGCTACTGTCCACACAATCAGTGGCCCCAAGTTCAATTGCTGCAGGAAATTTGTCAGGATTAATGTCGACTGCAATGATACGACTTGCTCCTGCCATCTTTGCTCCTTGAATTACAGCGAGTCCCACCGCTCCAAGTCCAAATACTGCAACACTTGAATCCACTTCAACCTTGCAAGTATTCCAAACAGCTCCCAAACCAGTCGACACTCCACACCCGAACAAACATGCTTTCTCAAGAGCAAGCTCCTTGCTAATTTTAGCACAAGAAATCTCGGCTAAAACGGTATACTCTGACATCGTCGAGCATCCCATGAAATGAAAAATAGGCTTGCCATCCTTATCTTTGAATCGAGACGTACCATCTGGCATATATCCTTGTCCCTGCGTGCCACGAATGACGGGGCAGAGATTAGTCTTAGGGCTTTGACAAAAGATGCACGATGGAGCCGCGCACTGGGGGGTGTCTGGGAGTGACAGAAATGTGTGAGGTTTGTTTAAGAAAGACGCAACAAATGGTACTTTTCATATCGAATTAAAAGATAATAATAAGGTACTCACAACAAGGAATGACGTGATCTCCAGGTTGCACGGATAGTACACCTTCGCCAACAGACTCAACGATACATCCTGCCTCATGACCCAATATACAGGGGAAAAGACCTTCGGGGTCGTGACCATCCAGAGTGTAGATGTCCGTGTGACAAAGAGCGTTGCTGTAGAGGAAATAACACACAAAAAAGCGATCACATCTACGTGAGAGATCGGAGATTTATGAGAGGATGAAAGCAACATTGGACACAACTTACGCAATCACTCTAACCCTAACTTCACCCCTTTTCGGCGGATCAACTGTGATAGTTTCGGCTAAAAGAGGCTGCTTCGGCCCACGAGCCACCATGGCCTTGCATGTGATGGGTTTACCTTGGGTTGACATGGTGTATGAAAAAAAATAACACGAAGTATGTATCTTCTCTTTTTTATGTGGATATGAGCTGTTTCGTGGACTTGCGTGACGTGGACTGAGTTTTTGTGATGCGGCAGCGGCAAGCTCGTCATAGCTCTAATTGTACCCTTACAAAGTAACCTAAGTGCAGAGTTATGCTTTACGTACAAGAGAGACACGCGTTTACGTTTGCACCTGTTTGCACTCCGTTCTCCGTTCCTTTGCAACGATAAGCCTACGATAAGCAGTTTGTATGATACGGATATGATAGATGATACAATCCTCAAGGTGCTGATGGAAAGATCACGTTACAGCTACTTCCGATAGAGCGAGAGCAAGTGATCATCATCATACAGTGAGTAGTAAAAAGTAATATCGTCTTCCAGCATAAGAAGTAATCATGTCGAAGCTTCGATACGGTCGCAGCGGTTACAGCAGCGACGACAATGCATCTGATATCATATCAGAGCTCTCCAATGATGAGACCGCCTCCATTACATCGAACACTTCGAAATCAAGTTTGTTGCGGTCTCGAATGTCACGCTTTGGTAAGAAGAAGAGGAAAACGGGTGGTTCTGGCTCGGATGGTACCCCATCGGTCGGAAGTGCATCGAATAATCTGAATTCCACAGCACCCAGAGCCGGAGCTGCCACCAACGGCAGCAGTACAGCAGCGCCCTCCACTGCCGGATCGGTAAGCTCAGTCTCGACGCGTAGCAAATATGCGAACCAATCTGAAGAGAAGCGTCTCCAAAAGGATGCAAAATCCAGATTCAATATTGGACTCGTCTACCTTAAAACTGGGGACTACTCCAAGGCACAAGACAACTTAGAGCACTCACTTTATTGTTACGTGCAATTGGCAGGACACAATCCCACGATGTACAGCAACCAATCTTTATATCAAATAGCAGCTGTTCGAGAAAAACTGGGTGATTGCTACCTTGGAAACACAGCAGTTGTTGATAAGTGCTTGGCATTGGATCACTTCGAAGAGGCAAAGAGGTTGCTGGCAAGTGTGCACCCCGAAGATGCCCCAGACAATGTCAAAGAAATGTTAGAGCGTATCGATGAGAAATTAAAACTCCCTGAGTTGAGTCATTCTGGTGTTAGGAAGAAGCCACCACCCATCACCAAAAAGTATGAAATGCAGGGCAATGATAAGGCGAAGAAGACTCTTGGTATTGGTGTCGCTGCTGCGGCAGTAGTAGGGGCAGGGGGAGCAGCTGCAGCAGCCGCAGCGAATAATGATAAACCCGTCGGTGCAGCAGCTGCAATTCCCTCCCCTACTACTAAAGTTGGCATAAAGGGTCTTAAGGATGGATTTGAGAAGTTTGGCCACAACATTGAGAAATTTGGAAAAGAGGTCGGGACCGGTATAGTGGGAGTTGGACTCGGAATTAAGGAAATATTGAGTTTGGACGATAGTGACGATGAAGATGCAATGAACCTGAGATCTTCCATTAGTAAGATGCAGAGTGAAGAGGTCGAGGCGTTGAAAATGGCGATTTCGCATTTGGAGAGAGATAATCATCGCACAGCATTGAATCACTTGCTACAATTGAAAGAGTGCGAAGCTATGCAAACCGAAGTATTTCGTGCTTTGATGGCTGAGTATATGTTGAAAGTAGCCGACAGTGCTATGGAGTCATCGAAGACTGGGGTAGCCGTTGAATCATATGAAGAAGCACTTGCAGTCTTGAAGCAAGACCAAGGTAGCGACGCCGCAACTTTGAGTGCAGCAACAAAAGGTTGCATCAAGGGACATAAGATGATAGCAATTGAATGCGAGGGTTTGGGAGATTTTCGTTCTGCCATAGAGCAAAGAAAGAGAGCATGCGAGCTGTTGGAAAGTGAAAATAAGATCGTCCCAGCTTGCCATCAACTTATATCAATTGCATATAATCATGGGAAAGTAGACGAGTATGACAAGAGCTCAGTTATATTATCAGATGCTAGTAGGAAGCTCTTCAAGGGAGTCAACTCCCTCGAATATATGCCATCAGATCGCCTACGACTCTTGGTAAAAACTTACCAGATGAGAGCCATTTGCTTTACTAAAATGAAGAAGTGGAAACCTGCATTGGATCAGTACGACGAACTTCTGCCATTAGTTGCTAAAGAGTCCGGTAAGGGCAGCCTTGATTATATGACACTGACAATTCGCAAAGCTGCTCTACTTGTGACTCTGAAAAACCATGTTGCTGCGACAGAGTTACTTAGAAATTACTTCCAGATGGCAGATATCAACGACAGCGCAGGTAATGAACTCATAGTTGAGCCTGTTGATCATGCCTTGGCCTTGGATACAAGTGCTGCAATCGATTTGAAACTTGGCAAGGTCGACAACGCAATATCTACATTTGAGAAGAAGCTCAAATTTATAAAACAACATTCACCTCGAGACGATGAGATGAAAAGCGACGCAATGCACAAATTAGGCTGCTTGCTAGCTTACAAAAAAAAGCACGAAGAAGCACTTCCATTGCTTCAGAGCGCTCTAGACACGCGAAAGTTTTTGTACGACGCAAGAAACAAATTTCTGTTTGAGACATCGTGGGCTGTTGCAGCTACAACACAAACTCTAGGAGACACAGGGAAGGCTTTGGCTGACTACGAGATGCTTTTGGAGAAGATAGACCTTGTCGAAGACTCCCCAATCAATTCTGTTGTTGTTCAAAATTCAGCTGGAAAACTATTCTTTGAAGACGGGAAGATGGAAGAGGCGGTGAATTCTTTTACCAAAGCATTAGAGGGAGCCGAGTCCCAAGGAAATGATTTGTTGAAAATTAAGATCATGCTGAATTTAGCCAACGCCTTATCAGCCAAGGGGGATATTGATGGTGCTTTTGATTTGTATGAAGACCTCGAGAGGATGGGGAAGCGGAAGAAAAATCAAATGTATTTCTTGGCACTCTACAACAAGAGTCTCCTGCTCATCAAAGTTGGCGAAAAGGAGCAAGCAAAAGACATTCTACATGATATCATCGAAAATCGTTCGTCCAAAGCTGACGATACGAGAGGTAATGTGTACATGACGCTTGGCATCCTATCAGTGGAAGAAAAGAAGATAGAAACCGGTTTGAAATATTACGATGATGCGCTTGCCATGTTTGTTGACGAACGTTATGATTTATCGTCTATCACGCAAGCGAAGAAGTTGATGGCGATGGCGTACATGGAAGCTAAGAAGTATGATGTGGCTGTCACATTTCTTGAGGATGCATTGACAGAATTATCACAACCTGGAATGGAACGAAAATTTTATCAGCTAATGAAAGCTGAAGTTTGGAACTGCATGTCAAAGGTGTATCAACGGCGAGGGGATCATTCTTCTGCAAAGAATTTTGCCAAGTTAGGTAAGCACGAGTTGTTGATGTGACTGCGTTTGAAAGTACTACGTTCGGTTGCTCACGTTTTGATGATTCTCTTTTTCGTGACAGCTTTACAAACATACAAATCTGAACTGGGCGAGAGGCACCCTGTTACCTTAAGGAATGTGTCGAATGTTTCTGTGCTCCTTCTCGAGGAAGCAGAAGGGCTGTCAAGATCAGAAGCCAAGTCAATCATTGACGCAGCCAAGTTTGAAATGGAGGGTGCGCTGGGGGCCTTTTTGAGCCTAAACGACTCGTGGGCTTATCGTTTTGATGTAGCATCATTAAAAACTAATCTGGGACTCGTTGCCGTCTGGCAAGGAAAGCCTAAGAAAGCACGAAAGTTGTTGAAGCAGATAGAAGGTATTGAAGTGCCAGCAGAAAGCGTACTAGCAAAGCGAATAGCGACTCTAGAGGTGCTGCTCGAAAAGTTGGAGAAAGAGAAGGCCAAATGAATAGATAATTGTGGTTGTGTAACAAATAATAATGAAGTAGGATTAGTCACATACTTATATGCAGTTAGTATAGTGATGTAGTTTGCTCGCTCTCTCTTTGCCTAAGAAGCTAATAGTAATTTACTGACAAATCAGCTAAGAATCATCCAGCTTACAAATGGTCTTAATTGGATATTTTTGCGATCATTTCAACTTCAACGGCTATACCCAAAGGCAGTGTATTAGTACCAATTGCGCTCCTGGCATGAGAGCCTCCAACTTCTTTTCCAAGCACCTCCCCAATAACATCACTAGCCCCATTCATTACTAAATGTTGTTCTGTAAAGTCAGAATGCGATCTTACTATGCCAAACAATTTGATTACTTTGCTCACTTTTGATAAATCACTTCCCTGCGACATCATGTATGATTGTAGAGTGGAAAGAAGATTGAGAGCACAATGCTGCGCAGCTTCGTATCCCTGTTCCGTCGTCAAAAAACTGTCCGATGAGTCTGCAATATCTTTAGGAGCACAAGCTCCTAACACAAGTGTTCCATCTGCCTTCATCGGAAGATGGCCACTGAGATACAAAAGATCACCATCCCGATGAAGTAATTGATAATTTGCCTTGGGAGCTCCAGCGGGAGGGAGAACCAAGCCGAGTTTCGTTAGGCGAGCGTTGATATCTTCCATTGTTGGGGGGTGATTTTCTTCAGGAGATGTTGTAGAAGCTGCCCTGAGATGTTGACGATGAGATGGTAATTGAAGCTGCCTTGAATGCCTCCCTGGCAGAGAAGTCAGGATGATTTGAAAGGCAGAAGAAGAAGAACAACAGCAACCCAGAAAAAGAAATAATGCGAATCCAACGGTGCTGACAAAGAGGCTAGTGGTGCTGCCCAGTTTCATGTTGATGTACAATACGCATCTAATACGCATGCATGCATGTAATTTTTGATGCTACTTCTTTCTTCTACATATATCTATGTATCTCTAATCCATGACATGGTAAGTGTTGATTATTGAACCCAAACTGATAACTATCCAGGTATGGTAGTCTTTTACATTTTTTAGGTTACTGTCTATGTGACATCGATAAAGAGAAATTTTTATGTATCAAAAATACACTTTCTGTTCATTTGTATGTAATTACTATATAGGACTTCCATTTCACATCTTTCTCGTTTCACACAAATAACAACATATAGACATATCTATCAAAAAACAAAATAGTCGGGCTGTTGTATCTAGATCAGCCAACTTTGAGGCACTCCGTCGATTAGGAATTTAGGAATTAGGATACATTCATTGGCTTTGGGTCGTCCTTATCAAATTGATACAATGCCAACCATCTCCGTGGTGCATCGCCAGGGTGGGATAATATTATTCACGATGGAATAGAACTCTGCTCCAAAATACTAATGGATCGCAAAAAGCACAAGAAGACAAGAATGAGGAAGTTCACCTCAAGGAGGAGGATATCTTCGGCGGCCAAAAACGATTTGTCGGCGCCATTGGATGATTTTGATGTATCCATGTCGACCAACCTCTTCGAAGAGTCAATGTCGAAAATTTTGAACTGGGGCGAAGAAGGCACCGCCGATATTACAGATACAGCAGCTGGAGATGATGAGAGTGCAATGTTCCGCATTCCAGACATGCACGAAATGGAGAGAATACGAGACAAATTTGAGTCCGGAGTGAGAGTATCGTCCCGTAAGAATTATCTGAGGGGCAAAGCCACTGAATACGTTTTCACCGGGCATGATGCTGTCAACTTCCTGCTAGACAGTGGATATGCAAATACTCGAGCGAACGCCCTCACTTTGGGACGCACGCTTTCGTACGAGTTTGCACTTTTTACACATGTGACGAACGATTATGATCTTGAGGATGAGACTCATCTCTACAAATTCGTACCTCGTGATCAGCGAGAAATTTTTCCGAGTGGACATAGAGGCTGTCCGTATTCGATGAGATATATTGCCGAAGCGTTCGAGGAGGGTATCGAAGTCAACAAAAACTCGTTTGTTGGTAGAGATGCAGTTACGTTCCTTGTCACGTCACAAATGGCCAAAAGTAGACAAGATGCCGTTAGAATCGGTCAAATGCTGATGGAAAAGTTTGGCCTCTTCGAGCATGTTGGTAAAAAGCATTCGTTCAAAGACAAGCGGTACATCTACAAATTCGTTGCTCAGAAAAATAGAATTCATGTCAATACGGTTGGATGCCGAGAACCAGTTTCAATTAAAGAGTTATCTTTGCAATTCAAGGAAGTGGTCAAACCTAGTAATGAGTCCTTCCAACTGCAACATTACGCTTTCTCGGGTGAAAGTGCCATCGATGCCATGATAACAGCAAATCTGGCTGCTTCGCGCAGTGAAGCAATCAATCTAGGAGAAAGGTTGGTAATACATGGCGAAATAAAATGCATTGAGGGCGGAGAAAAGCCATTCTTCGACAGACCTAATGTCTACTACTGTTACTGTGAGACAAGTTTGCAATGGCCAGGCAGCGGGGATGATGGCCCATCAGATCACAGTCTCATGCACGAGGTAATGGAAGAAGAGTGTGACATGTTGGACGAAGAGCACGGGCTTCTTCATGACGGATTCAAAGAAACAAACGAGTATGAGCTGGTAAAAAAACGATTTGATGTTGAAGATGACAACGATCAGGACGAGTCTGACGATAAGAGCGAGGTATACGAAGACAACAGCACCGATCTGGCTGGGGTAGGAGAAACTGGTTTACCTGAAATGAATGTCGAACAACTTATTCAAGATATAGCTGGTGGCAATCTACCCGCGATAAATGAATTCAGTGACGATGGATCAAGATGTTACGATAAGTTCGGCTTCATCCTTGAGGATGACGATGAGGACGATCACAATGAGACTGCCCACTCAGAGAGTGGAAACATCATAGAGAGGCGGAAAAGCCAAGAATCCTCTGAAACAGTTGAATCACTCGATGCTGAGGGATGGACTCTACTCCTTGATAGCTGCTCATTAAATTCATCTGGAGAGGCTCCAGAAGGTTCTCAAGAAACAATTAAATACTACATGCGGCTAGGCTTGCCTGACATAATGCGAGCTAGAGCTTGGACTGTTATTTCTGCCGTTAATGTTGTGTTGAATGCTAGAGATGGAGACTACCAATCAATAGTTGAAGAAGCGACCCTGCGCATGGACGGCAAACAAGACAAGAATGCCTCTCAAATCGAGAGAGATCTTCGACGTACCTTCCCTTCCCATTACTTGTTCCGCAGAAGCAGTGTTGAAGAGGAGGATATGACGAATTCATCATCAAATTTTTGCGAAGACTTTACCCCCGATGGCATAGAAGCGTTGAGACGTATACTTTACGCTTACAGTGTCTACGACGATGAGATTGGTTACTGTCAAGGAATGAATTTTGTTGCTGCCATGTTCTTGACGTTTTTACCGGAAGAAGAATCATTTTGGTTGTTAGTCGCCATCATGAATGACGACCCTTATAGCATGAGAGAACTGTTTACAAAGGACATGTCTGGATCGCTCGAAACTCTTTTTGTCGCTAATAGACTCCTGCGAAAGCTGCTTCCAGACTTACATCAACACCTAAACAACGAAGGCGTCGACATTTCAATGTTTGCTTGCCAGTGGTTAATGACAATCTTCTCATCGTCGTTCAATTTTGACTTGGTGTCTAAAGTTTGGGACAATTTCCTTGTTGAAGGCTGGAAGGTTGTGTATCGCGTCTTCATTGCAATATTAGCTTCTTGTGAACAAGAGCTACTGAATCTTCCCTTTGAGCAAATCTTAACTTTCCTTCGAGATAAGCTCCCTGCAAGAGTGGATGGGCAATCCATTCTGGCTGCGTCACTTGAAATACGTCTGAAAAGCAAGTCCATCCGAAAATACTCGAAGGAGTTTAGGTCTATGCAGAGCGGTGAAAACCTTAACAAACGAGGCAAAAAGCTTGTTCAAAAGTTGACGATGATTAGTATTAGTAAAGGATAATGTAACTCAGTTTAAGCGAAATACTATTACTCAATAATCGGAGCCAGCCCAGCAAGGCTTGGGTCGCCTAGTAACGCCACAAGAAAACCATTCATCCCAAAAGCAATGAGCACTCCACCAGACAGCGGTGTAACTAATTGTCCAAGGATTGATCCTATGTTGTCATCTCGTACACTCTTTTGCAAGTTGACCAATGCTTGACCACCAGTAGCTCCTACCGCAAGAAGAGGAGTACTGTAGCCTAGTGTGTATGCCAGCATCCAGCTAGCCCCCTTCCATGCATCACCTTCCGATACCGCTGATGCAAGATAGGCCAATAGCGATGCAAGAACAGGAGTGGCACATGGGCTTGCGACAAGCGCTGAAGTGCCACCAAGAAGACACACGCGTAACAGTGCGGCCAATTCATTTCCAGCCGACTCTTCATTTGATATTATTGCATACTCTTGCTTGGTTTGTAAGTTATCCAGTATCAACCCACCATTCTCATCAAATAAACTTCCATTGTTATTACCACTACTAACCTTGGTATCAAAAGCTGCACGAAACTTGAAGTCCAAGCTAGGTAAGGGTATCTGAATCAGCTCTAACAACTGCATTCCCATTAATACACACACTAGAGAGCTAGCCGCTGCAATGAGAAGTGATCCAAGTGTATCCCCCCCCTCTCCTCCAGCACTACCCCCGAAGACTCCCCCAAGAGCACTGGCACTCACACCTAATGCAGTAAAAACTACGGCCAATCCAGCTGCAAATGCCAGTGTCGGTAAGACTGTGTTTTTATCTTGCCTTTCTTGAGCTGCGTTTGTAATGTACGATACTGTAATCGGCAGCAGGCCCAATGAACACGGGCTGAAGCTTGTCCATAGGCCGGCAATGTAGAGTATCAAGAGCGATTGCAGCTGCCCGCCTGCTACAGCGGATGTGCCTGGAGAGATAACCGAGTTTGCTAATGAGGAAGCTAAGCTTTGCGCATTGAAAATAACATCTTCCGCTCCCGGAAACAGTGGGATTGCGTCTAATGATAAGGTTGTTGATGATGTTGCTATTATATTGTTTCGTCGTTTTGGAACAGGAGCTGTCGATGGCCGATGGTTTGGCAGCAGGGCATTATTATGATGTAATTGACGACCTGCCGGCGGGAGGAAAGCCTCAGCCACAAGAGGGGGATAACATATGTATATAAGACATAAATGTAGGCAGAAATGTTGCATCATCTTGGTGCTGCCATGGTATTGTGGAATATTTTATGTATCATTACATTCCAAGGAGAGAGCGGAAGGCGGGTCGCTCCTCAAGATGAGTCACTGTAGTAGTGAGGTACCTGGATCCGCCCACGCCGGCCGCCCCCCTGCCCCCCCTGCAACCATCTTCGGCGTCCGTCCGGCGGAAATGAAACAACGCAACACTTGATAGCGCCGCTAGCTCCTGACATCTTGCTGACACTAGTAGCCATCATGTAATTATTTGTCTATAACCTCCTGGTAGTAATTCATGATGTATAAGCGAAAGAGTGGATCGAAAATTAAAAGTGGTAGTAAGAATACAAACCCCAAAGCTGCTGCAAACAATTATACTCGGACACACCAAAGTAGTCATTTGAAACTTGGTAGCGTAGCAGGGTTTGCAGCGACAGCACTAGCCTTGATATGGGGTCGTCTCTTCGGTAACATCAGGAGGGGCATCAACAGCAACATTATTGATGCGCCTTACTTGCTGAATCTAGTCCAAAAGAGCTCCTCATTTGAACTTAAATACAATCGCACCTTGATTGCTACGGAACCAATTGCTCCGCAGACAGTGCTGATGGAGATATCGAGAGAACTCATGATATGGGATCTCGATGCTGTGAGAAATGAATTCATAAGGGAAGAAATATTGTTTACATCAATACCGGGGAAAGTCGCTAAAAGAGCTGCACTACTATCTGCTTACCTCGCTCTGCTGCGAAATGATTTTATTCCTCAAACAGATCATACTCTGCAACTACAAACATCAGTGGCAAAGCAACTGCCCTCATATGACGATTACAAAGCCTTTCATCCCGTCCTTGCTAGCATTGAACAAATGGAACTACTTCTCGGGAATCATTCACCAGCGTTCCGCGATCTCTTGGCTCTTCGACAAAGTTTGAACAATGAATACGATTCATTCATTGCAACATCAGACAAGTTTGCTACATTGGTGTCGAGAGCAGACTATCTCTCTTGTCGTCTAGCTGTACAAAGTCGTGCTTTCCAAATTCCTGGTGTGTTACCAGAATCTGAAATTCCAACTATCGAACAAGAATATTACAGCCAAACGATACAAATTGATTTCAGTAATGACGGGGTCCTTTCCATAGAAATTATTAATGACTGGATGAACAGCCATGTTAACAACAATGTAATGGTAGGAGGGTACGATGCTGTGAAACGGAGAGGTCGAGCGTGGTCTACCAAGGCAATAGAACCCGGCCAGGAGTTGATAATGGACTATGGGCGATTTCATGACTACGTTCTCTTTGGACAGTACGGATATGTGCCTTCTGACGGCACCGGCGTAACTATTACAACAGTCGCTGCGTTTCATAACATTGGCAATGCTATACCAGATGTAGAGCAAATGATGTTATACTTGCAGTACGATCACGGTTACCCTGAGTGCATCGAGAAGAAACTGCATCCTGACGCTTTTCGGCTGAAAGAGTTGAAGTCGCGATATCTTCGAGAAATTGCTATTGATCCATCGCGTTGGGTGCTACCATTGCCGCCAAGGTTATCGACCGATGCCACGCCTCCTTCAACGACCATTTTGCCTGATCACTACACTGTACCATCCTTCGGTTCGGATGTGTACGAGTATTTGGAGACGCATGCACTCAGTATATCGTTGCCTTGTCGCTTAGTTACGCTTACTGAGAAAGATCTGAATAACGCTGAAGACTTTCTGCTGAAAGATATGGAGATACTGGTGAATGCAGCGTCTCCTCAAGACACACCTACATTGCAACTTGAAAAGTTACAAGTATCCCCTGCTTGGATGATGCGTACCATTCACTGTATGAAAATGATGGCTTCTGCACAGAAAGAGATGTATGGTACAACAATAGAGAGCAAGACGAGAGAAATTATGTCATTAGCACGGGATGGGAATTCAAATTCCTTGGAGTTCCAAGCTGCACACGTGACGTTGGGAGAGATCCAGTCGCAGGAAGCACTCGAGACTTGGGCATTAGACGTCTTGCAGAGTGTATCAGGTATGGAAGGTCTTTCTTCCGATGAGCTTGATGTGCGTAGTGAGCCTTGCTCAAGTAAATAATAGTATCATGCTCAAGGTACAATACCTAATTATTAGCCACCATCGTCTCTCCTCGCATGACTTCTGACATACTTTTTTAATGGACAAGAAACTCTGTGACAGAGAGCAGGAAAAGCTGATGTGCGTCCGTCGGACGAAAAATACATGCGACATGAAAAAAACGACTCTTGTAGCCAAATTTGGCCCTCATCCCCATACAAGAAGCCTACAAGACCATGTGAAAGGAGCCCGCGCTGCTGTTGCGAAGGACAAATCAAAAAATGAATTCTAAATGACTTCTCCTCATTGTTCTTGTAACGACTGCTCTTGGTAGGCTATGAAGGGAAGTCAAAACGTATCACGCACATAATATTATTAAACACCACCGACCTTTGTCGCAATTCTTCGTGTATCTCCTTTTGTGATGATAAAGCAAATGGCTGTCCTACCCACTGAAAATAATTCTCCAGTGAGACAACGAAAATCCCCAATATCGTCGCCGCAGTACCTTAAAATGCATATGCTGTCAGACTCACAGAACACCAAGCCGCTGAGGAAATCGAGTTCATCTCCGAACATCATGCCTCAATCTCCAGGCGGGTCTCCCAATGTGAAAAGGCTGAATGTGGGGAAGAAACTCAAAAGTCTACGGAATAAAATTCCAGGTGTTGGTAATAAACATAAACGCAGTCCCAGTGGGGACCATGTCAGTCTCGGAGATGGAACTGAAGGGTCTGAGTCGGCGGTAGAAGCGAGGTTGACACCAAGCACACCGCAGGGTGGTGGAAGGAAGCGCGATAAAACGCCACCGTCGCGAATTGCGAATAAGAAGGCAGCGAAGGATGAAGCTCGGGAACAACACGAGGATAGCCGTGAAACTATTGAGAGTGCGAGCCCAAAGGCGCTCATGACTGCCAAACTCATGAAACATAAGCAGCAACAGCAGCAGGAAAAATCAGCTCCGTCGACATCACCTAATTCTTCACCTCCTCGAATCGCCCTCCCGGCTGTATCTCAAACTCCTTTCCATTTTATTTCAGATGATAATTTCACACGACGTGTCGACTCATATGATGGGCAAGTTATCTCCTGTTCAGATTCCAAGGCACCCACTTACGAAGTTGGAAACTATTTGGGAGGTGGTGTTGCAGGAGTTGTCTACGAGGGGAGACGGTTGAGGCCAGCAAACGAGTATCCGCCGTCGCGTGTTGGAGGGGGGGGCGCATTTTATCCGAGCCTCATTGCAGAAGGAATAGGAGGAATGAGGGCTACTTCTCCCATTAGTTTGACGATGTCCTCCTCATCTATTTCCAGCGTTCAAAATAAAAATTTCCCTGACAGTGCTGACATGGGAACAGGTTTATTTGCCGATGTGTACAGATCTTTGATTAAGAACAGAAGATTGCCAACGCCAAGGAATGAGGCGACACAGGGTATGGGTACACTCGAAAACAATGCTAATTGCACTTCGGTGTTGTTCGGTTGCAATGGACCTTGCGGCGGTGAACACAACGTGGACGACACCTTATTGCCAAACTCGCCCGTGTCTCCATACGCACAACATGAAGATGGATCGTCTCCAACATCGCGGCGACGTTACAAAGCAGTAGATATGGCTTCAATTGAAATTCCAGCGGGATTTTCTTCCTTGGACGTCGAATCTACGCCGAAAAGCAGTGGTGTTCACCAAGTCGTCATTGACGACGCAGATGCTCCTAATCGATCTAGACGCGAGGCTAGGGCACTGTCACAAAATGACTCCAGAATGGTAAAACGTATTTCGTCAGGGATACGTGTCGATGATGGACCCGACCTCAACATAATTGACGACATGAGAGAACCTGTTGCCATCAAAATACTCAATCCGGTTGGTTTTAAGCTTTTGCCTCCTGAATCGTTGAATAAAGCAGTAATTGTACGCGAGGGTTTGCTTCCCGCAGTAAGACCAGATGGATCTTATACTTTAACAGAAGATCACGTATGGTGGCTAATCAATCCCAGTAGTCGGAATTTGCGGCATCTGATGAAGAAAAGTCACCAATCGCAAGCATCGCCGCAACGTCAGAAACTTGACGACGCATCTGAGGAATCAGAAATTAAACGACAGTCATCATCGATATCTCATAATCCGAATGATCGTGGCACTGCCGAGAAGGGGTTGCGCCTGAGCCTTGTGGCAACGTATGTCGATCCAGTTACTTCAACGCTGACAGAATTACCACTACCTCGATGCGTAGAAATATGGGGGCACCCACCTTTCGCGGCAACTGATCAAGAGTTTGATGCTATGGTGGAGACACTGCTAAGATTAAATGCTGGCGGATCGGGTGGTCTCCGTCGGAAACGATCGTCTCGGGGTAGTGCAGGCGATCATGATCCATTGGCAAATAGGAAAGGTGGCTCGACGGTGTACTGCCCGGCTCTTTCTGCCTATATTGCCATTCCTGCGATTCCGCCGAAGTATCTGAGATGGTTGAAACAGCGACGCCTCGCAACAAAAGAAGTGCGTAATATGATGAGAATCGGCCGTCACAGAAATGTGGTTCACCTTTACGAAGTCCTTGAATTGGTCCAAGATTCCAAATCAACCATGTTTTTGATCTTGGAGCTAGTTAGAGGAGGTGAATTATTTGACCTCATTAGTAGCACAGGGTCGAAGAAAGGGGACAAACCGTCGAAGGCAAATGAACAACACGAAGACACGATGAGAAAATTCTTTAGAGAGTTAGCATCAGGAATCAATTTCATTCATAAGTGTGGCGTAGCCCATCGAGACTTAAAACCGGAGAATCTTCTTATTCACACTAAAGCGGCGAAAGGATTGGAAAAGGAACAGTTGGATGATACACTGGAGGAAGAACGCACTCTCAAAATTGCAGACTTTGGTCTGTCATCGACGTTCCACATCGCCCCGTTAGAAAAAATGTGGCAAGGTATTTCGCGAGGAGACTCGGCATCTTCGAGTCGGTGGGATGGTAATAGTGTCTTCGATACTCCTCAGAAACGGAGTGGTTTACCACTGAGTCCTCAGTCTGATCGTAGCACACCAAAAACTGTATTTTCTCCTTTGCTGACAAGGGTCGGTGCCACAGCTCTGTCTATTTTTACATGTGGAAACGTGATCGATATCTGCGACGGACAGTGGAGTGATTCTGACATGATGGCCGACAATGGTATCGTTGACGGTGTGAAATTACGCCGGATGAATTCCGTAGTTGGGTCTCCCCACTACGTCGCACCTGAAATCATTGCACAATCCGAAAAGAAGGAGTCTGGCAATAAATCACCAAAAAGCGCACCAAATCAAAAGGAAGGATACGACGGTACTAAAGCTGATGTCTGGTCTGCTGGAGTCATTCTTTACGCCATGCTATTCCGTTCCCTGCCATTTGGCGAAGATTTGTTGCGCTGTCCAAGGTATCAAGCGTTTTTCAAGTGGTACAATGATGCAAGGCAATTGAACCCGTTGCTTACTGGGAAGAAGAATCGAAGAGCCTTCCCAGACTACACATTAGACCCAAACTATGATGAATTTGATGAGGAAGAAATGCTGGGGCCTCATTGGTTCTTCCCGACCGAGATCAGCGTGGAGGGAAGAGATTTGATCGTGGCAATGTTAAACCCCAACCCAAATGATCGCGTCAGTATTGAAATGGTTCTTCATCATCCTTGGCTACAACCTGCTCGTGGTGGTGGAGTGGCAAGAGATCAAAGTGTCGTACAACGTATGAATAGTCTCTGCCTCAGTGGAACATAGTATTCCAAATGTTGTGCGAATAAATAGATCAATGAATGTTTGTTACAAAAATGAACTTTTCGATGAACACATAATATTGTTTCATGCATGGTAAAAGTCCCACATCATAAATACAATTCCAACACAGCTCCCATTTCATTTCCGTTTTTACGACCTCACTTGTCGTCTGATCTTCTACATTGTCTCAATTGTCGTCAGACTTTCTTCTTCTCATTATCTCCTTCTTCGCCTGCATTTACTTTTTCACTTTTGTCTCCTTCGTCTAAATTTGCCTTTTCTTTATAACCCACATCATCATTCTTCGCCTTTTCATCTCCATCTCCGTGATCCTCCGCTTTTGACTTCCATTCTTGTTTCTGCTCCTCGCTTTGTTCATTCCACAGCTGTGCTACCTTTTGAACCACATGCTGTGCGCCTAATGCCGGATTCTTTTCGCGAACAGTAGAGTTTACCTCTTTCATAAAAAGTGTGTAACCTGTGAGTTTTGGCTTTTTGCGCTTGCGCTCAGGCTCATCACTCTTCTTTTGCTTGGGCTTTCTACCTGGCTTTTTTGGCAGGGAGTGGAACTGCTGTTCCAACCCGTGATCGTGGATGAGTTTTTCTGCTTGTGCCCACAACCTTTTGGCTCGGCAGTCTGCTGCTTCTGCCTCTGATCTGAGAAATGTCACAAAGGCAATTGTAGATGAATCGCAGGGGCTGGTACCCGCGGTGCTATTGTCGGCAGTTTCGACCATGATATTCTTATCCGTACTTAAAGACTCCTCAATAGCGAGAAGCAACCAAACATCAACCACTCATAATAAGAGCATGTCGTAAGAAGATAATTCTCAGAAGGTGGCAGTCAATTTTGGGGGAAGCCTCTCGGCAGCTTTCGGGGTGTTGGGGCTTGCCCCCCTATTGGAAATTAAGATTTGCCTCAACTTGACAACACGAACACTCACCATCGACGCATCGCCGCTCAACCGACAGCCCAGCAGGGAGAAGTACAATAGGTACCATAACTGCAGCCGATCGAAGCCCAACTTGTGACATTTTCCGCGTACAATAATAGCGCTGCTATCACCTACAAAATGAGACAGGGAAGAAGTAGCCGCCGTAGCTTTCTAGGATTTCTCCTTTTGGTGACAATTGCCGTCCTGAGCTTTTCGAATATTCCTTTGGCACACGCAGAGGAAGTCGCTGAGGCCGTTGTAGACGCAACTGGGGATGTAGATGTTCAGGCAGAAGAAGAGCATGTTGTCGTTGATGAACCAGTAGATGAAGAGCCTGCTGAGTTTGGTGGACCAGTAGAAAAAGATAGTGAAGAAGCCGAGGCTGCAGCCGCCGCCGCTGAGGAAGCTGCCGCCGAAGAAGCAGCGACCGAAGAAGAAGCCGCGACCGAAGAAGCTGCCGCCGAAACCGAGGCGGCAGAAAAGACAAATTTTGTCGCTGAGGTTACTGAGTCAGCTGCATCCAAGATATCCGAGATCGTTGGAAAGATCAAGGACATTTCTCCTCAACAAAAGAAGAAGATTGCTGCTGGAGCTCTCGGAGTTTGGGGTGTTGCGGCTGGAGCAGGATGGGTACTTAACAACCTCGGAGGAAGTGACGAGTAATGCTGCGTTTTTCAACATCAGGCAACAGGTATGCTTAACTCGTCGGCAGGCTGCAACTTATCTAGATTACCCATGATAGCGATATGCTAGTGTATAGAGACCGTTTTGGATGAATAAGTTCCACTGGGTCTTACATATTGTATTTGAATGCATATTAGTGCAACATTGTGCACATCTGCATTTGTGGAGGCTTGAGAACATGTTCTGCTAGTTAATTCTTAATTTAGAGCTGTGACAGACATCCTACACAAGCTAATGACACAAAAATCGAAACCAACAAAGGAAGACGAATGCATGTACAAGAAAAAGGCGTCTATTAAGTAAATCAGGCAGTTCTGCTGTGAAATATTACTTTCATTCGAGGCTTACCTGTTCTTTCATTCGCCGGTATTCAAAGCACTCATCTATTCACCTCTCGGACAATCTTATCGATAGGGATACGTCTTCTTATCCTCTTGAAATGCTGCCATGACAAGCTATCTCTATCAAATAGATTCCGATACTCTCATCTCATTTGTAAGTAGTTCCATTACAAGTAAGAACAGTATACAGCAGATTGCCAGATTTCTGTCTCTGGTCTACCCTGTCCGACTGCTGCCCGCTATCTGTTAGTTCAGTGTTCCGTTCCGGTCGAGCTGCTGCGTACTACTTATGTATGTACCTTAAACCTTAAACAACTTACAACAGAACAGTAGAACTCAACCTTAACCACATCATTACAACCTACGCCTCATCACACAGATCATAATACCTAAACTCCAGGTGCCCCCCATCATCACCTCTAAATTAGTAGTCGCCTAAGACGAAGGAGACAATCGTTGGCAGGTAGTAAAGTGCAGCAGCGGTGGGTATAACCTCTTGTAGGGAAGAAGAGATGTTGGGCGAAACGTTTCTGGCCGTCTTAGTGTTCGCCATGAAGACTGGGCATTCATTCACTTTCACTCTTCCGCAGACTGGTGGCGTGTCGACGAGATATCACTCTTCATCTAGAAGCAACACTGGTTCATTTGAGAAGAAGGAGTCTGCTCTTGGCATGGCTACATGGTCAAATGGTGAGTTGGAGGAGAGATGTCAAAACGACGTCGGTGCGTTGTCGTGCGTAAGCTCATCAGTATCTCGTCCCTGCTTCCACAAAAAACAATTCAGGGCAAGCTATTAAAGAGTATCAAGATTTTCTATCAACAGGGAAATCAGAACTGGAAAAGGGGGAGGATGGGCCATCTGTAATTGTCCAGTCTTCGAACCCTAACAATGTCTTCGCGCTAACAGATGCGATTATCGGATTAGGAGGAGGAAATGATCTCGTGTTGAACCCATCTGACTCTCTTCCTGCTACTCTAGGTGATAGATCATCTTACCCAATATACATAGCATTACCTCCATACGAGCTTAAAGAATTCTTAAAAAATCTGAATGACGATGAGTGGAAATCGCGAGCAGAAGACTTCGTTTTCTTCTCTGGTGGCAAGCTCTGTGGTGTAGTGGAGCCAGTATTGCGTGAATTCGGAATGTGTAGAGATTCAATGACTCAAGTGGTTGTGGGATTCTCAATGCCTTTACCTGGAACGGGCTTTGGTGGCACAACAAAGAAACCGGAGGATCTTTCTTGTATGATTGGACATGACGCTCAAGGAGAAGAGAAGTGGGCCGGTGAATCGCAAACTTGTGGCAAGTGGAATGCTGCCGTAGCAAGTCGATTGCATGAAAATGGCATCAGATGTAAAACGGTGTTTTATAGGGAATGGAGAAGAGCAATGTGGGAGCGCGCTATTTTCGATTGCGTATTCAATGTCGTGGGTAGTGTGAGACAGGAGAAGACCGATCACGCAGATGTTGCCATGTTTTATGAGCTGGAAGCATCTGACTTGATGTGGGAACTCGCGAATAATTTGCGTGGTGGCTTGGCTGTGACTCTCATTTATGGTTTTGAGGATCGCCTATTTAGCATTGCTGAGATGCGAGGAAAGGATGATATCTGTGAATTGCCTGATGTCATGTTCGATTACTCTCAAAACATATTTCCAGGACAATGTAGAATGTTGAAGGAATATCTCAATTATGCCAAGGACCAGTGTGGACTTTTGCAAGGTGTGAATGTCCCACCAGTGCCAACACAACTTGATGGACTTCCTCCCAAAACGAGACAGGGAAATTTGCGTGCTGACGGTGTCATCTAATGAGTATTTGGCACATTATTTAAGATAGTGGCACGACATTTTGTGCTGTATATTCATCAATAGTTTAGTTCATCTATTCAAATGCTTCTGTTGATGGTCTTGTCGTCCTTAGACAGTGGAAGTGGGGACTGATGGGTGGGCTCGGGGAGGGTGGAGACGAGAAAAGGAGGAGAAAAGGGCAAAGGACTCTACCTGGGACTCCCATCTATCCCAAACAATGCGACATCCCTCTCGGCCAGCCACGTCACACGTCAGCGGCAACGATCTCTGGCGTGTTCATCGTCTGCGTCCGAGTGAGTTGATGCGTGTTCCATCCTCTGCTCAGACGTCCTCGCTTTTCCATGGCTGCATTTATGTTCACTACCACAATTTCATCAACGCGTCGAGATTGCAAAACAACCAGGAAGGAACGAGCAACAACAACAACAACATGTGCATGCCTAACAACAAAAAGCCAGCGGCTTCAACGCTGGTCTCTGCGGTGGGCGATGCATCCTCTTCATCGGCTGCCATTCTCGCCAACAACGCCTACAACAACACAACTCGTCCCACCAAAGATGAAACGAAACACATCAAATCAGTGACATCAACCCACTCTAATCACGTCCGCAATACCAAATACGATCTGCTTTGGTTCCTTGGACCAGCTCTCATTTGCTACCTGCTAAATACATCGATTTTTCCCATCTACGCCATCGGTATTGCACGCATTATCTCCACCCGGCTTACTTTGACTTTACACTACCTCTTCTTCGACAAGGACAACTACTTGAACAAATTGCCACAGAAACAACTCGAGCGAGAGGGAGATGACTATCTTGTTGGGACAATTTTGCATGTGTATGCCCAGATTCCACTTCAGGTGCTTTTCCCAGCGATGTTCTTCTCGGATCCGTCGGTAATAGTCATCAGCGCAAAACGCACATTGATTGCGCACATTCTCTTGGTGGAGCCACTTTACTATGCGGCTCATCGGTGGTTGCACATTCCTGAGAACATGAAGTCTATGCATGGATTTCATCATTTGTCCATTAGTACTTTACCTTCGACAAGTCTCGTGCAAAATTTTCACGAGCACTTCGTGTACATCGCAGTGTTCGGACCGGCTTTTTTCGCCCCGTTTGCTCTGTATTGGGAAATGCACTGGACAGTAATTGGAGCATACCTCGTCTTGTTCGACCTCATCAATGCTTATGGACACATGAATATCAAGTACCGCCACCCAATCTTCACGTCCAAGTACTCTCCGTTCCAATACCTTTTCTACACTCCCGAGTTTCACCTTGGGCATCATGCCTTTTTCCGTGCCAACTATGCACTATTCATGCCAATTTGGGATCACATGTTTGGAAGTTGGAGGGAATACAAGAAGACGGATACGGATAAGCTACTTCCTGCCAATCAGCAAGACTTTGTCTTCATCGGTCACAACGCAGGTCTTGCACACTTCCTTACTTGCCCAGAGTGGGATGTCTATGCTGCATATGGTCCATTCCGTACGTTCAAGTATCTGCCTTATTCCGTGGAGTTCCTCTTCTGCAACTTGATTGGAGCCTTCTGCCGTCTCGTCATGTCGTGCTATACTTGCTCGAGATACATGATCAATGAAACGCTCATCGGACGTGTCATCTGCATCTGCCGCACTCCTATCGATTACATCAACCCGAAACGTTATTCGTTGGTGAACAAAGACATCGTGAAACTCATCAAATCTCAGCACATGAATTACGGTACCAAGTGCTTCGGTCTTGGAAACTTAAACAAGATGAAGCAAGTTAACGATGGTGGTCAGCTCATTTCTGATATGGTGAAGGCTGATCCTTACCTCAAAGACAAGGATATCCGCGTGTGGACTGGTGACACTATGACAGCAGCATCAGTGTATCATCAGCTTAGTGAACTCCCTGGGTTTGATACCCTTGATTCAATCTTCTTTGTCGGGGCCAATGGCAAGATCGGAAACGCTGTATGCAAGCACTTGCTCTCCACGAAGCCCAACCTCAAGATTCGTATTTATTCCTTATCTCATACGCTGGATCATCCTAATGTTACCTACACCTCCGACCTTGCAGATTTGCTGAATCATAAGGTTGTTGTGTTAGGGAAGCAACTCTCGCCGAGAAAGTACGCAAAGGCACTGGCTCCCTTCCGTGGAGCCTCCTCCAAGAAACAGGAGCTCACTCCATACAAGTGCAGGATGATCCTTGATTACACTGTTCCATACATCCCCATCAATCTTACCGGTTTCCACAATATCGAACATCACCAAATTGCAGTGTTAGAAACATCTCCCGACTCGAATTTCTTGAAAGGTCACTTTGACATTGGCTTTGGTTTGGAACAACATCAGATCTACCCATGTCATGCGGGTTGCATCATCAACACATTGTACGATAGAGACACAGATGAAGTGGGTGAAATCTGTGTAAAAGACATGATGACAATGTGGAAACGTGGGCAGGAGTTAGGGCTACGAAACAGACCCCTAAAATTATAAGCAGTTGATGTCAAGCTACGCATCAGCAATGATACCATAGCAATGGCAATGCCTTATGGGGAACAAGCTACAATATTTGTGTAATACTAGCTACTTTTACATCTGTTGTGAAATCCAATAATTATCATAGTAAGTTTGTTGTACCATGGTATGTTTCATATAGACTTCGGCTCACAATGTCTCATGTAAACAACTATGCAGTGTACATATCACACTTCAAACTTGATCTCATTCTTAAAAGAGCTTCCACTAGCAGCGGCGTCCTGTAAATCCCAGATCAATCGCAGATTGCAAAATGAACAAATGGTTAGTGGACACATGAAACTCGAACGTCAAATATACTACAAATCGACATTGAACTGACCTTATGTGCCTGGTACTTCAAACCAGTTTTATTAGAAACTTCCAGACACTTCTTCCATCTTGCGCCAATTTCCGTGCATGCTTTTCTATCACAGCTCTTCAACCATAAAGCAATTCGATCCTGTGCTTTTCTGATGGATACGACACATCCGCATACTTCATCTCCAGAAGCATCCATGGTTTCGCCTATTACGGCAAGAACAGTGTAAAGCCACCATTCGTTCGTTCGTCCAGTCTTGGAATCTTTTTTGGGAATGGTAAGCACAAACTTCCCCCCCTCTTTGTTGGCTGGATCTTCCCACATGGGTTGCACTCCAGCTTTAAATAAGTGGTAATTGCTGTTCAGAGCCAACTGAGAGGAAGGTTGAATGTTGTTAAATATTGACCAAAATTCTTCGGCGGTTTGAAATGTCCCAAGATTTTTGAGCTGATCGTGCCAATCGGTGCCAGGAGGGGCGAGGCGTGGGTTGTCATACCAGAGGGTCCATTTGTTGTGGAGAGTGGTGGGTGCTCCTTCTTCGGTCATGATGATATTGCAATAGATTGGTTGCAAACTGTCGTCGTCGTCGATGATAATACGATGCTGCAGGGGAAATGAAGTGCTATGAGCTGCTTGTTTAGTAGAGCGGTGGATAGTTGTTAGAGTCTCGCTGGGTGCAGGCAAACTTGGTTTCGGCTTGATAATAGGTGGGGTGCGTGGGATACAGGAGACAGAGAGGGTGAAGTTCATCGAGTTGTGATGATAAGAGATGTAGGGCCGTTTCGCGGAGGCGGCAGGCAGACCGCACCCATTAGCGCTGCTCGAAAAACGGCGTGAAGAAGATTTTGAGATTATATCGTCACTTTTGTACCAGCTAAGCTGACCTAATAGATCTTATTACTATCACCTTCGGCACTACTCTCTGAGGAGAATAGCTCGCATAAAATGCCGCAAACCAAAGCCTCTATACTTCTGTTTTGTGGGCTTCCTGGAAGCGGGAAGTCTACACTAGCTCGCGATGTAATTCATACCTACAGCAAATGTGGCGGCTGTGATCGTGTATGCATCAACGATGAACCTATGATCACACAAATGGACAAAGTTGTGATGATTGATTACGACGCCATCGCCGAGAAAGAAAGCATTAGTGACGGGTTTGACAACGGCAGCAGTTCACAATTCGCTCCCTATGATTTGCAAGCTTGGAGAAAGAGTCGCATTAAAGCATTAGATGTTCTTAAGAACACATTATCTGCTCACTTCTCTTTAACCAACAAGGACGATGCTACTTTGTTGGTGATAATGGATGATAACTTCCATTTGCGTTCTATGAGAAGAGAAGTCTACCGGGCATGCCAAGATTTCCTCGTAACTTCACCTGACGCGATAATTTCATTCTCTATTGCACACCTATCGACGCCTCTAAGTGTGTGTCTCGAACGCAATGATTTGAGAGGAGGTAAAGACCACATACCATCACATGTAATTACTCGCATGAATGATATCATAGAGTCACCAGACGAATCAAAACCATACGCTTTTTTTGAAAAGTTCCATGTAACAATAAACAATACAAAACATTATGACAGTATCGACAGGAGAATCTTTCATGATATAGAGCAGTGCATCTATGAATCTCTGCAATCTCCAATTCAAGCCAAAAAAGAATTATCAGCAGAGGAAATCGCCCAAAATGAGCAAGAAAGAATACGTCAACGAATAGAAACAGTCACGTGTCAATCACAGAGAATAGATTTGCTTCTGAGGAGACTTGTAAGTGCAGTTGGACGTGTGGACAAGAAGAGAAGCAAAGAAGCAAATGATACTCGAAAAGCTATCTTAGAAAGAGTAAGAATAGAGAATAGCGTTGGAAATATGACAGATGAATGCATAGTACAACAATTTGCGTGCAAAATGCTTGGTGTTGAATTGTCAGACGATTGGCAGGCTTTGCATACTCCTTTGACAGGTGAAATACATCATTCGTTTCAAGAGTTTCTCTCTAATAGAGATGGTTAAATTGTTGAAGGTACTCTACTCTGTGATACTCTAAGTCAGGCTGAAGATTCAACCTTAAAGAAATGGCAACTTGTTCAATTGAATTGGCAATCCATCATTTGCAGCGAAAATGTAAGCATTGTATGCGTTTCCACCTTTGATGTAAAGCTCTTGTACTTGTTTTGATAATTCTTGTTTTGATAATTTCTTGCCACCAATGCCAAAAAGTCCCCCACCAGCACTCTCTTCTCCAAGTGCAAGCTTCGCTGCCTTGTTCATTCCTTCGACTACCTCCTTCAAGGTCTCAACTTCGGCCTTCATGGTCTTTGTTTTTTGAGTGATGCTCGAATCAGAGAATGTGCCTGCATATAATTCCATTGCCGCTAGAACTCGGGCATTAGAGAACCCCCCTGCCTGAGCGGCGCGTTTGGCGACACCTCCATCTTGCAATGCCCTGTCTTCTTTGCTTTTTTTAGGTGGCTCGTCAGTGCTAGCCTTGATGCCTTTCCAGTCACCCTTGGAAATTTGGCTGTACAGGTCACTCTTGTAGAACTTGCCTCCTTCGATAATGCGAGGTGTGTATCGATCATATGCTTGCTCTAGCGTTGCCCTTCCTCTTGCGTAGGCTGGTTGACTGTTGACAAGGATGGCACCAGCGACGGTGGAAGCAGAGGTGGCGAGAAAATCCTTGCGGGTAGATTCCACTTGTGTGGCCGATCGAGGAGCATGGCTATGGCTGCCCGATGGAAATTGGAATGCGCCGACAACGCATGAAACGGCAAGCAAGCCGAACGATGATGCTATGGACAACAGTTTCATGACCAGAAATTGGCAAAGGCAACCACACGGCATGTTATTCTTTCTTTAGTTGACGCCTCATTAGTGACTGGGTAATACGTCAGTGTACACGAGTGAATGTTGGAATACGTATTAAATGTTTCATTCAGTCAACAGTCAAAAGCACAACAAACTTCAAAAATACGAAAAATGTTTTTCGTTTATTGCCGCACTCTCCACTGACAAATAATAATAATATCGAATGAGAGGCGAAGCGCAGTCACACAAAGTATGATGTCGATATCGAAGATAGTAGCACCAGCAGTGCTCTCAATAGTACTTTTATGCTCAGTGGCAAGTGCATTTGCAACTGCACCATTCTTTTGTTTGTCTCCATCGGCATCTGCCATCAAGAAACAAAGCACGCCTCACAACTACAAACAAGCAAATAAAAAATGGACACGCTTTGTGCACATCACTTACAATAAAAGCAATGATGACGATAGTGAAGAAAGTGAAGCTGACGCTAAAAGACGTGTGCAGCAAGAGATATTTTGGGCAAAACAGCGTGCCATGGCGGCTCAGATTGAAGCCAAGGCGGATGCTGGAGTGAAGAATGCAAATAGGGAAAAGTTTGCGAAAAGACGGCTAGCATTAGTTTCCGATACGGTATACTTCTCGGTGTTGATTGCATGTCTCCTTTGGCTGGCTTCTACAAACCCGTTCGTTGCGATTTCCTACCTTTTCGGCGCCACATCGGGGACGGCCTATTCTTACGGACTGGGGAAATACGTTGAAACTATTGGTGGATCAATAGATGATACAGAAATAGAGGGAGCAGGAATTGGGCAAGCCCGTTTCGCCTTTTTGATTCTGTTGTTTGTGATAGTTGGCAAGTTTCGTGATCAGGGGTTGCTAGAAATACCCTCAATCATGGGCTTTTTCACATACCAACTTGCATCCCTTGGACAAGGATTAAGGGAGATTGATGACTAGAGTTGGAGAGTTTAAACTCACTTTGATTACTTATTACGTATCCATCAAGTGCTTCTTCTTTTTCCCGTTATATTCATCATACATCAACCCAAACAAGCAGTACAAAACGCCAATGAAAATCATTCCACGAGCGGAAACACTGATAATTGCATAGGAAATTTGCACCCTTCTTTCTCTTGCCGACAATAGTGCTCCTTCTAAGCTGGTGATGCTTTCGGCCAAGGACATGGCTTTGTTTGAGTGCAAAAATAGATCGATGATTCCCAGAAATGATTGGATAAAGCCTCGTTGAGTCAAAATAGTCAAGGTCTCTCCTCTGGGCAAAATGATTGGTATTCCCAAACCGAGTTCGACAATGATTAAAGCCAAATGAAATGTCGATATGTAAAATCTCAGCGTCCATACGAGCGGCTTGTCAATCATGCTGTTGAGGATAGAGGAGCCAGAACCAGAAAACCAAAGCATGCATCGGCTGATGAACGTGAGGCAGGAGCAAATTACGAAGAATGCACGTAACAGGATCGAAACCTTTGAGAAGTTGCTTGGCCTACTGCTCTTGCTAGCAGAGTGTTGCTGTGACTTTGATGACAAGGTATTCACTGCCGTACTTTGAGCGGAACGCCTTCCATGGCAGTCCATCATGCACATTGGTACGCCGTCATCGTTATCAAGGAGATTATTGTTCGTCATCGACAGCTGTTGTTGACGACTTCCTCGCGAGCTTAGACTTCGCAACGATACCTTTTCATACGTGGGGTTGTTTGGCAACTGATCCACGTACGTTACAAAGTTGGAGAGCAAATTATGGTTTGCCTCGCCATTTGCTATTTCCTCCTGTTGCTGCTCATTACTTCGTTGTCTACTCTTAATGATATTGAGCTTCCACGTTTCTAGCGCTGCTGACTGCTGCTTCGTTGATTTTTGTTGTTGTTGTCGCATGGATTTAATCGGGCGTATGATTAATTCTGAATTATTGTCAATCGCGGAAGAGCGTGAAAGCCGTTTTCGGCTTCTTTTCTCTGAGACTTTGCTTGATGATGCTGGACAACACCCCTCTGGAGGATCCACTGCAGACTGGCTCTTCGATGGAACGGGAAGCGGTGCATCGACCTTGTCCAGAGTTGGAGCTCGCTCATCGTTGCAATGGACTAAACGCTTTGAGGGACGAGTAATGGATTCGTGTTCGTCATTATTTTCGTTCGCGCTTTGTTCGCTGCATGACCTCTTCGCTGGGAGAATTGCCATCGCTGTTGTCGACGTTCCAGTTCGTGGTCGCGACGGCTCATTGATCGAAACGATTGCGTTTGACGAATCAGATAATTTAGACAAATATGATGGACACGACATTGTTCTAACCAAGCATTGTCTTTCCTCGGGAGTGTTCCTGTGAACATCGGAAACGATTTCGGCGAGAGTCTTCATAGTATGGTACACAGGAGTATGATATGGTACCTTCTTTCCTTCTACTACGGACAGATCTACTTACGTACTCTTGCTAAGACATGGAAGGGTCGATCGAGGTTATAATCCCGAAACTAATTCCGCCGACATCAAAATAAAACCTTTTCTACACGATTTTTATTTTTTTGCCCCGATCGAAGGATGCAATTTTTTGGCGCGCCCTGCATCTGGGGGGCAGAATGGACCCAGTGGGTTGGTGAGTCACCCGGATTCCGATTTATGCTTGTGCAAATTTACGCAGAATCTTATCGTTAATACAATGCCATGAACTTCTTTAGCTTAAATCATTACATGAAATCATAAATTCAGCATGATATCGTCATTTTAGTAACACTTTCGGTCAAGCGAGAGAAGAGAGAAGATGCCTCGTTCTGGCTTATATCATCATTCCTTTTTCCCTTCTTCTCCTGCCCATTTTCACCCGGCCCTTTGGAGGCCTCATGCTCATGTATGTAGTTATTCCTTTGCAGCGCAACGGAGTCACCTACATGCTAGGAAGGAGACAAGGAGATAAGAGAGGCTGAGCTACTGCGGGTGCTAACAAAAAGCTTCATACTAGCAATTAGGTACGAAATATTTATGGCGGGCACTAGACGACCGTGGTATTATCGACTTTCATTTAATGGTAAGCAACAAACCGGGCCAAAAAAATTTTGGAATTGGTGACAATCCTCTACTTGCCCTCACGGCTATTACTATTCTATATGTTAGAACATTACTCTTCTACCTTCTTAGCTTTCTTATGCCAAGGCCTCCTTAAGACGTTCGCAGGCCTCAATCACAACATCTCTTGGTGCAAAAGCAGAAAGACGCAGGTATCCCTCTCCTCCGGGTCCAAATCCAGCTCCTGGAATAGTCACAACTTGTGTCTTCTCCAAAATTTCACTGAACATGTCCCAACTCTTCTTGCCCTCTGGAAGCTGAACAAATACGTAAGGAGCATCAGTTCCACCAAACACCTTGTATCCGATGCTCTCCATTGCTTCCTTCAGCAATTTGGCATTTTCCAAATAGTAATCAATCAATGTGTTAATCTCTGCCAAACCTTCCTCATCCAAGCATGCCAATCCTCCTCCTTGGACAATGTTTGATGCACCATTGAAAGCAGTAGTCATGACACGGTTGAAATCGTCTCTAACCTTCGATCCGTCAGAGAAGGTCAATTCATCGGGAACAACTGTCCATCCAAGACGAACTCCAGTGAATCCAGCGTATTTGGAGAAAGAGTTAACTTCAATAGCAACCTCTCTGGCACCTTCAATCTCGAAAATACTCTTAGGTACACCCTCAGTGCGGATGAAAGGGGCGTACGCTGCATCGAATATCAAAATAGATCCACGTTCCTTGCACACCTTCACCAAATGTTCCAATTGTTCCTTAGTGGCAGCAGCTCCGGTAGGGTTGTTGGGACTGCAGAAGTAGACAATATCGGCACGGGAGGTGCTTTCGATGTCAGGGAAGAATTCGTTCTCAGCCGTGCATGGCATGTACACAATGTTGTCGTATTGGTTAGTTTCTTTGTTGATTTCTCCAGTTTGACCCATCATGACAGAAGTATCAACATATACAGGATAGGAAGGATCCTACACAATGGCGAAGAAAATTGTCAGCGTTTTGCCACATTGGAAATGAAACCCGCAAACATACATGAATTTCTGAAGAAGAAAGATATTATATGATTGACTCACCTGAACGGCAGTAATAACGCCAGATCCAAATACTTGCTGAATTCTCATGATATCACACTTGGCTCCATCACTGACAAACACCTCACTGTCCTTGATGATTCCATTGTACAATTTATCAGCAATCTTAGCACGTAATGGTCCCATACCCTGTTCAGCACCATATCCAGAGTAACCTTCCTTGGTACCAAGCTTGGAAGCAGAGGTAACAAGTCCAGAAAGAATGTGCTCAGGAATGGGCTGGGTGGTATCACCAATTCCAAGAGAGATGATTCTGCTAGCCATCTCGGGATTCGCCTCGATGTATGCATTACGACGACGTCCAATTTCGGGGAAAAGGTACCCTCCGACGAGTTTGCCAAAGTTGGGGTTGCGAACCACTTTAGACATTGAGAGAGAAGTGGAGGACTGTGTGTTCGAGGTGGATGGAGCGAAGGCAGTGGCCGACGCGAGCATGAGGAACGACAGAGCGCTAGTGAGCTTCATGTTGGATTGTAAGTAGATGTTCTTGGGACGAGTTTTATGATGAGAGAGTTTTCCTTGTGCTGTACCAAAGCTACACTGACGAGGTCAGCGAGGGGCGGAGGTTGTCGAAAAGACGGGCACTCACAGCCAATTGAGATTGGACGGTTATGGTACGTCCGTCGAGAGGGGGGGCTGGCCCCGCAGCCCCAACGCTTCACGTCCACGTACGCACTTACTTCTTGGCCTCTCATCTCTCAACTCTCAACTTTATCGCCACCCGTCACAGCCATCACGTTGCTTATCCGCATCTCGTCTACTGAGCCCCCTCATCCTGCACGAGTATTGGACGAAATAATAAACTACACCATCACCATGATCCGATCACTCCTCTTTGCCGCTATCCTTGCGGTTTTTGCTATTTCCACAGAGGTGAGGTTTACGATATCGAAATGATTGGGTTAAGTAGGGTAGCCATAACACTCTCCGCCATAGGGGGCCAGATGGAACTTCTGTGTTCCCATGGCCATTGGTCCAAGTGGTGGATATGGGTGTGCCTACTCTATTGAAGAAGTACATATTTAGTTAGTGATGGATAAAAATCGAGACATTCATGGATAGATGTTCTACGCATGAGACATGCATCACGTCGTTCAATTGGCCTTTATTTCGCTTGCTTTTTTTTTCGTGAATATTTCGACTCTATCACCACGAACTCACTTACTTATTCTTTTATTCTCCATCAATAATCGCAGGCCTTTGTTGCCGCTCCTTTCAGCAGGCCAGCACTTGCTTCTACTACATCTCTTGATGCTAGCCGTATCAACGCTAAGCAAGAGAAGCGCAAGCGTAACAGGGAAAACATGCGTAAATTCAAGAAGGGCGGAAAGCGTGGCACCAGCAGGAAGAAGATGATGAGGAAGATGCAATCTAGTGCTCAGCGCATGGTTGAGAATGAGTTTATTGCCAAGTGCTTTTTGACTGTTCCACCTCCAAATTCTGATGAGAAGGCTTAAAGAGGTATTGCAATCAATCCGTTATTTTGAATACACTTGAATAGACTTTGTTTAACATAATAATTGTCCTCAGTAGGGAGTCAACTGTTCATATATGGAGTCAGTACATCGAGTGGAGAGTTTCTTTGTGGCACACTAAGTACTTTGGAAGACGCTGCTGATGTTAAGTAGACATTACTTTACTGAGATATTGGTGCAAACAGTCCATTACTCCTCATCAACTTTCAAGCCAATCGGTCCTGCACCTGCCGCGGCCAATTCATTCTTCTTAGGTCCTCCCTCTCTCCTTGCCGTGGTCCCCATTGGATTTGGTCGTTCATCTAACGATGCCTCGTTGGGGAACAACTCACATTGTGCATGTTGGCACATTAGTGCGTCAACTAAAGTCAATGCAACCATTGCTTCTACCATTGGAACAGCGCGTGGCAACACACAGGGGTCGTGCCTTCCTTTACCTCGAAGTTCAACCTCTTGGCCGTCACGTGTGACAGTATTCTATTCATAATGTGATGAAAGAAGTTAGAGGAATGTGCAAGTCCAGGAAGAAAATAGAAAATAGAAGCAGCAAGAAAACTTACCTGAGCTTTGGCAATAGTAGACGTAGGCTTGAATGCAACATGAACGACTATGTTTTCACCGTTGCTGATTCCACCTTGGATACCCCCAGATCTATTAGTTCTTGTCCTCGTTGCACCAGTGTCTGGGTCAATGTAAAATTCATCATTGTGGTCCTTCCCTGTCAAAAGGGTACCAGCAAATCCATCACCAGACTCAAATCCCTTAGCTGCAGGGATTGACATACATGCCTTGGCCAAGTCAGCTTCCAATTTATCAAAGACTGGTGCTCCCAAACCTGCAGGAACGTTCCTCGCAACGCATGTGACTACACCACCAATTGAGTTTCCAGTCTTACGAATCTCATCAATCCTTTCCAGCATCCTCTCTGCGCTTTCGGGATCTGGACATCTCACAATGTTAGCATCAACATCTTCCATAGTAAAGGTGTCATCATTCACATTCTCAGCCACAATATCTTGAACTTTGGACACATACGCCAAAACCTCAATCCCATTGTACATTCTCAATATTTTTCGTGCGATGGCACCAGCGGCAACGCGACCAATAGTTTCACGTGCCGAACTGCGTCCTCCACCTGCAATAGCACGAACTCCATACTTGGCATCGTAGGTGGCATCGGCATGAGATGGGCGGTATGCAACACTCATATCATTTTCAAGGTAGTCCCCAGATCGTTGGTCTTTGTTCCTAACCAACATGGCAATGGGTGTTCCTAGAGTAATGTCCTCAGGGTTCAATCCAGATAAAATTTCAACAGCATCGGCTTCATTACGAGGAGTAGTGATGCGAGATTGTCCAGGACGACGACGATCCAAATCAACTTGGATTTCGTCACGAGTGATGGGGATACGAGGTGGACATCCATCTAGCACTACGCCGACACCTCCACCGTGAGATTCTCCCCAAGTGGAAATGCGAAAGACGCGACCGAACGAGTTCCCTGTGCCCATGGTGAGTGTGAAGGCCGACGCTGTTGGTGTGGCGGCAAGGATTCCTATGAAAGAAGTAAACGAGAGCTTCATTGTTGTTGTGTTGTTGTGTGTTGATATCTACTTCGATGTCCGTCACTCTGATGCAAAGACAGCTTCACTTCGTGGAAGTTGCTTGCTTGCCAAGAGAGTATTAGCTTAGTACCACTGAGCTTGGTTGTGGTTTGTTTTTTGTGATGTTTGATCTCGCTCGCGTCGCATATCTAGCATACATGCGTGCAAAAAACATCAGCGGAGGAGAAGGAGGGCTAAGGTGACGCGGACAGAAAAATTGATGCCGATCTCCACGAAATCACAATGCCCACATACATATCTAGTTATTTGTGAATTTTTTGTTCTGCCGCCATCAATCCTATTGCGTTGCCTTTGGTTGGCCGTGCTTGGTGCTTGGACTGTTGGCAGAGTATTTTTTTGAAGGACACGACAAAATGATGAAGCAGCTCTCTACTACCGCTGTCGTCTTACTTTCGTTGACACATCATGTTGTGTATGTGTCATCATTTCATACACCGCAGCCGCATGCCATTAGGCGGAGATCAGCAGCAGAAGGGGGGTCAACGCAGCAGCATTCCCGTGGTCCAGTGCACCCGGGTTTGTTGCCTACATCGAAAACGCAGTATGATAGCAGTTGTAGCAGCAGCACAGCGCTTTTTGGTATCCCAAAAATGTTTCGCTGGCTGACTGATCAGTACCCAAACATTCTCAATAGACGTCTTGGCTCTGCTCAATCTATCCCACCTATCGACAATTTCTACCTTGACATGAATGGTATCATCCATCCTTGTACACATGGTAACAATGAAGATGAAATTGTAAGTCATTCATTGTATTGCTCCTCTTATCGCTTCGCTCTAATCCTCACAATACTCTTTGCTCCAGACTCTCCTGGATGAAACTGAAATGTTCAAAAAGATCTTCGGATACGTCGATCGACTGTACAAAATTGTTAAGCCAAAGAAGGTACTCTATCTTGCCGTCGATGGAGTTGCACCTCGTGCCAAGATGAACCAACAACGTTCTAGACGGTTTAGATCATCCAAAGAGGCTGAAGCGTTGGCTGCAACGATTCTAGCACGTGATGGATCCTTGCCAGAGCAGGATGCCTTTGATAGTAATTGTATCACACCTGGTACTGATTTCATGTTAAAATTGGGTCTGGCAATGAGAAAATGGGTAGAGTACAAGCAAAAAACAGACCCAGTATGGAAGAATGGATGTGATGTCGTTATTAGCGGTCCAGATGTTCCTGGCGAGGGAGAACATAAGGTAAGAAGAATGGACTTGTTAGGTAAACTTCTGGCTTCTTTCGCCGTTTAACAATTTGGCCTATGTATCATTCTGTCTCGCAATGCTATAGGTCATGGATTACATTCGTGAAACATATTCCCAATATGACCCTGATGATACATCAAAGTCTCATCCACATTGGTCTCCTGGTTTGACGCATGTGCTCTACGGGCTTGATGCCGACTTGATCATGCTGGGTCTTGCTACACATGAACCCAACTTTATGCTCTTGCGTGAAAAGATGTCGGTGGTTATGGCTGGACGAGGCAGGCATAAACATCGCAAGAAGAAAGATATGCTTGAATACACCCGTGATGATTTTGAATTGTTAGAATTGAGAGCGCTCAGAGAAATGTTCACAATACAGTTCAGAAAGTTTGCTGATCCTGGAAGATTGAATGTGGAGTATGATGTCCGTCGAGTTATTGATGACTTTATCTTTATGTGTATGTTTGTGGGAAATGACTTTTTGCCCCATGTGCCTCACTTGGAAATTGATAATGGCGCATTGAGTCTCATGCTAAACAATTACATTGATTTATTACCTGAATGGGGCGGATACCTCACAAACAAAGGTGCCATTCATCCTGGAAGGTTGGAACATTTTTTCTATAACTTGGCCGTGTTTGAGGAGGAACATTTCCGCAGAAGGGCGTACGAGGAGAATGAACCTGGCTGGGGACTTGGAACCGAAAATGAACTCGAAAAGGATGATTTTTATGGCGTATGGTATGGAGCCTCAAAAACACCTGCTATGGCTAAGGAGGCAAATGAAAAGATGGTGGTTGAAACAAATGTTTTCGAATCAGTAGGAGAAGACGGTGAGCAAACCAGTCCAGAACTGCGTACGTCAGATGACACAATCAAATCGAAGGTAGAGAAGAAGTTCAAAAAGCTTCATCCTCGTGATGCATCTCGATCCTACCGCGAATTTTACTACGAGTCCAAACTGAATATCTCTCCCTTGCCCACAAAGAGAAGTGAGGCTCAACGTGCTCGTCGAGCGATCACTCGCGACTTCCTCGAGGGCCTTCATTGGAACTTGAATTACTACCACAACGGGTGCTGCAGTTGGGCCTGGTACTATCCACACTTGTACGCTCCATTATGCACAGATATGGCAAACCTCCACGAGTTCTATGGTGATGAAAAAAGTGACGTAAAGGATAATGATGGCTTCCGTGAATTTAAATTCGAACAAACAGAACCATTCCCTCCATTAGCTCAGCTCTTGTCTGTGCTTCCAGCTGCGAGTGCGAATCTTCTGCCTCCTGTTCTTGGTGAGCTCATGATAGAGCCATCTTCTCCACTAGCACCTTACTATCCTAAAGACTTTGCTTCTGATCCCAATGGTAAGAGGCAACCGTGGGAGGCTGTTGTCAAGATCCCATTTATTGACGGAGATCAGTTATTAGAAGTTGTGAATAAAATCCTTGAGGCCGATGAGAAGTCTGTGGCTGGAGAGTTGATGACAAGTGCAGAGCGTCGTAGGAATTTGAAGGGCACTTGTCACACCTTTGTACCCGAGAGGGATCCCGAGATGGCTAATGGTGCTGCCAATGGAAAACCTGTCAATGGACAGCGTAAGTCCCCAAGCAAAAGGAAGGCTACAAGAGTGAACTAAGAGGCTGTCGTCAAGTAGCTATATAGCGTAAATATCAGTGTTTGCACCAGTTTTCTGATCGGTAACAGTCAGGGAGGGAAACTATTCAAGTAACCGAAAGACTTTATCTGATGTATTAACACTCATGCAACTGCAATTTATCTAGAGGTAGCAGCCACGGGATGGGGATTGGGTAGATAGAGATGCTTCACTTATATTATTTATGGAAAGTTGGAATGGAATGGAAAGTAGGTCGTATGTATCTAAGAAAGTCCTTCCATCACGCAACCCATTGCACCCGCCCCGTTTGAGATGAAAAGGCGAAGTTTAGCGAAAAAGCCCCTTTGATAAACAACAGTGAATGAATGTAACTGTACCAGATAGTAAATATGGTACGTTCGCCTACATACATAGTAGCTGATAGGGATCACGTGATTTGCATACATTACGCGCGAACCCTGATAAAAAACCTCATAAAAAACCTACCAATTGGTCTGTCATTCACCCGTCACACCCGTAAAAACCAGCCTAGAGGGCTTGATTTCGCAAGGTCAGGTGAGGTCTATTATGGTAGTCAACATGTAGGTGAGTTTTGCGGGCGTACCAACCAGTTGGGGTCGGATTCGCTGGGGCTTTTAGGGCAAAAGGTTGTCGGATTGGAGATGTGACATGTCGTTGTCGCATCAAAAGAAGATGAGAACCCTACATGGATTCTACGTCGGAATTTGTATGAAACGACGTACAGACCAATTGGTACTGTTTTTATAGGGCTTCTTTCCATCAACACTTTCCATCACGCCACCACTTCCATAACGTGATAAATGCATCTCCTCTCTCTTTTGACTTTTGACACCTCTTCACACGCACGGTGGAAGTGATTTTTGAGGATCCTGCTATCATCGGATGATTCCTTGGAAGATCTTATTGATCAATTGGGTGACGATAACATTTTTTAACTGTTATTGATTAGAGGGTGAGGTATAATAATAATCAGACAACATCACCACAATGAGAACCTTGTTGGCTGTAGGAGTTGCTGCATCGGCGCTACTTGCATCACATGCTTTCGTACCACCATCATCCCCATCAGTTCGGCATCAATTCGCCCTGAGCGCTACTGCCACAGACATCAAGGGAACTGTGAAGTGGTATAATGCCCAGAGAGGATTTGGATTCATTGAAGTTGATGATGGAGGACCTGATATGTATGTGCACGCAACTGGACTCTTGTTTGAGGGTCCGTTGTATGAAAACGAGCGTGTCTCCTTCATCACTGAGATCGATAAACGCACCAACAAACCCAAGGCTGTCGAAGTTCAGCGAGTAGCTGCTGAGGTAGAAGCCGCGCCAGATGTTCCAAGTGAAGAAGCACCAGTCGCAGCTGCAAAGTCCATCACGCCAACAGTGTTTGCTGTTCCCAAGAAAGAAAAGCTTCATGTTGCAACTCCTCCCGATGAGACATTCCAAAGATCTTTGCTTGCAGCACAAATTGCCAACAAAGCACCGAGTGCATCTCCTTTCCAGTCCGTCGATTATGACGCTGCTGCAAGATTGGCATATGAAGCAGCTGGCGGATCTGGAGATTTCGAAGCGTTCAAGACCAAGTACCTTGAAGAGACTTCGGCAATGGTTGGAGACAAGCACAAAGCTAAGGCAGAAGCAGAAGCGGCCGAGGCAGCTCGCCTTGCAAAAGAAGCTGAAGAGAAACGCCTTGCTGAAGAAGCTGCTGCCAAAGAAGCTAAAGCTAAGGCAGAAGCTGCTGAAGCAGCTCGTCTTGCTGAGGAGAAACGCCTTGCTGATGAAGCTGCTGCCAAAGAAGCCGAGGAGGCTGAAGCCCGCGAACTGGGTTACCCCAGCGTCGCTGTTATGAAGGCGCGTCAACAACCTAAGTCAGCAGAAGAGGAAGATGCACTGGCAAACAAGTATGGTGCCATGGATCTTGAGGAGCGTGCGTTTTCTATTCTTGCCGATTTAGGTATGATTGAGTTAAATCCTGACCCGGATGATTCCAATAGGGATACAAGCAAAGATGATGATGATATGGAGTAGAAATAGGAAACTCACTCAATGCGCATGTGAGGTATAACTGAGAGAACAGTGTAACGAAAATCATGCTATTAATTAAACATGGGTTTCTCTAGTTTCAATTATTGCGGTGGCTGATATAAGTATGTAGGTGCACATATAATAGGAAGATTGTGATGAAAAATGACATGACGTGCTAGATACTTATCTGTGAATAAAAAAAATTGTATTGAAAGCAGCTGGGTCTTGCCATGGGGAGTATTGTAGCCTACTTCGTTACTTTTCCATGGAACGAGAGGTTCTACTCCTACCTGAAAGCGGGAAAAAAGAAAAAATACCTTCAGCCCGATGCGCCTAGAGACGGCCATTTTCGGCCATCGAAGATTTGTTCCGACAAAATCTCATTATGCGGCTTCTGTAATCACAGTTGTTGAGCCCCTTAGTCGATCTACAACAGCGATCACAGAATTAGGTTCGCCGCAAGGTGACCATTATCGTTGAACGTCTCATTTTCAGTTCAAGCAATGCATTACTATTAAGGAACACCTCTACTGCGCAGGCAATATATCAGACAAGTTATGTCCCATCTTTCAAAGAACGCTACCATGGAGAATGATGAGGTCGAGGAGTGGGCTTCAAGCATATTCAATCCTCCCAAGCATCGGTTTCAAAAGATGTCGCCATCTCGTAAGAAGCAAAAGCTGGATGACGCTTTCAAGCTGGAATGCACTCCTCCGCATAGTTTGAAAGATGATGACATCGCAATCAAGCTGTCTCTTTCCCAGGATGAAAGCAATGTTGTTGATGGCTGGAATTATCCTCGAGCATCGCCCAAATCATTTCAAGATGGATTGTTTACAAGTAGCACATTCGATTTTTCACTTCCGGCTACACCTCCTCGAGCTGGGGCTGATCTTGCCTATGTAGACCTTGCCTCTCCACCTGAGATAAGAAAACACTTCAGTCTCGACGCTCACAACGTGCCATCGCCAAGGTTTCCAACTTTTCCAACTGGGGATGTTCAACAGCTTGTTGCTTCGATATCGCCAAAGAAGGAAGGAGGCAGTATGTTCCAGGAGATTCAAGGTCGTATTCAACATTTGAGCCCTGGTCAAACATTGTACAATGTCGCGAGCAATAGTGATGATGGGTCTCCTTGTAGACCTCATGCCTGGGGGTTACAGGATGAGCAAGCCAATGCAGAAGAAGACAACTTTCATTATTTCGATCCTCCTCAATCTGATCTCCGAAAATCTCGCGTTTCTGATTCCACCAAAACAGTATCTTCAACTGAGCCGATCACTCCTTCTCACATCTACCAAACAGTGAGCAACGAAACGTCAAGCCCAGCTATGCTGCATCATGACTTGCATTATCATTATTTAAACAGTGCTGATTTCACCCCCGACACAAAGTTGTCCACTCCGAATGCTGTCACCAATGTCAGTAATAGCAACAGCACAATTCAATACAACACGCCATCGACGTGGTCGCAAGCACCACTTCCACCTTTTGTGTCTCACAAAGGTGAGAGTGCTCATCCTGAGCCGATGCCTCGGCCACCATTTCGGGAATGGAATCCAACTCCACAATGGTATAATCATCCGTCGCACCATGTTCATCCCGACAATGCTCATTCCAGTGTCATTGATTATGATCATATCTGGAGTCGCAACCAAGCTCTACTAAGAATGTTTCAATCTCGGTTTGGGCACTGCAACGTTCCTGAAGGTTACGGGGTAGGAACAGAGTACGAGGGGCTTCATAGCTGGTGTCAAGATCAGCGAGTCGAATATCACAGGATGTGTCGTGGTGAACCAACAACCATGACTCCTACGCGAAGAAATATCCTGATGGAGTTAGGCTTTCTCAGTGAGAGTGTTGTCGGTGCTAACACTCGTAAAAAGCGGACATCAAGCGTGTCTTCTAGAGTCGCCTGGAGTAAGTGGATGGAAAAGTTGAGTGATTATCGTGATGAACATGGAAATGTGGACGTCCCTCTGAAGTATGAGCCATGTCCTTCATTAGGGACCTTTGTGAATCGCCAAAGGATGGAGCTGAGGAAGATGGAGGCTGGCAAAGCTTCAAGTTTGACCCCAGCACGGATTGAAGACTTGAACAAGTTGGGTTTTACATGGGCTCTGAGGGAGAGTCATGTTAGCTGGGAAGATCGTTACGAAGAGCTTAAACAGTTCAAGGATACAAATGGTAAGTTTATTTGTTTCTCTTGTATTTGTTATATATGCATCTTTCGTTGTTTGACATCACTGATGATTATTGTGACGCCGTACTTTTTTCAACAACGAAGGACATTGCAATGTGCCTAAGCAGTACCCAAAGAACCCAGCTCTTGGCTATTGGGTGAACGAGCAACGCTCCCAGTACCGTCGCTTCGTAGACAAGAAGCCATCGTACATGACTGAGGATAAGATTCAGGCTCTGAAGGAGATTGGTTTCCAGTGGTCTATGCGTGAGATCGGTAATGGGAATAGTAATTGGGACAAATGGTTGGAGCAGTTGCGAGCTTACAAGGACGAGCATGGCGATACTGATGTTGCCCTGAAATATCCCAAAAATCCTTGTTTAGGAGCATTTGTCAACCGTCAGCGAACTGAATATCGAAAGATGCAGCAAGGTGCTCAATCAAGTCTAACAGAAGAACGCATCAAGAGTCTGGACGAATTAGGCTTCAAGTGGCAAATGCGCGTATCACGGACACCGTGGGAACAACGTGTGAAAGAACTGAGAGAGTTCAAGGAAGTACATGGCCATTGTAATGTACCTTCCACTTGGTCAGAGAATCAGCCTTTAGCATACTGGGTTTTTAAGCAACGAGGGCAATACCGTTTGTTCAAGCAGGGTTTGGAGAGCGGAACTCCCAACAGCAAGTGTACTATAACACCTGATCGTATTGCTCAGCTAGACATACTCGGATTTGAATGGGCTCCTACACGAAAGGCATGAAGCCCCAAGGAGAACCCTAAAGGAAAACTAACTGAAACAAACTGCGCACATTACCCTTAAGTATAGGTATTGTGGCAACACTCACTAACTACATATGTAAGACATATATAATGAAAATGAAACAGACAACATATCTAATAAATGTCAATCAGAAGATGATGACAGATTGTCTACACTCTAACTAATTCTCTCTCGTCTCCTCTGCTTAAATGACCCCAGCGGGTAAATCGCACTCATTTTCATAAATTTGCTTGAGATCCTGCCTCTTCCTGATCAAATGCACTTGACCATCCGCTGTTACTAGTACCTCAGGGGATTCGGGGAAACTGTTGTAATTCTTTGTTGACATACCAGCACAATATGCGCCACTTCCATCCATAACGGCAATGTCTCCAATTTCAGCTGCACGCAAAGAGCGTTCCTCCAATGCCTCGGGTTCACCAGGTTTGGGGGTCATGAGATCTCCAGATTCACAGCAATGACCAACGACAACGACACTTTCGACATCATTTCCAACGTCCTCCGATTTTCCAGACCCTGGGAGAATCGTGATGGGGTGAATGGCTCCGTAGAGGGAAGGACGAAGTACATCAGTCATACCAGCATCCATCTTGAGAAAAATGTGTCCACTGTCTCCAGAACTGGATTTCGTTGAAACCTTATCCTGAATTGTTGTTACAAGAGCACCTGCATTGGCCACTTTGATGACAAGGAAAGAGTGATGAAAAGGCAGAAATGTAAGCAGTAGTTGGGAACAATTGAAATGATTTGGGTTATCAATCAGTATATTATTACTCACCTAAGTATGTTCCAGGTTCAATCTCCATTCGCAATTCCCTTCCATGTTCCTTTGCAAAATCCCTGAATGCATCAGCCACAGGAGTTCCAATCTCAATCAAGTCAGTAGTCTTTTCATCAGGATTCCTTCCTACCTTGTACCCTCCACCAAGGTTCAATGTTGTGACTGTATCCCAAATTGAGCAAAACGACAGTGACAGCTTGGCAGTCTGTTGCCAAATTGCTGGGTCAGAGCCAGATCCAATGTGTGTATGGATCCTCTCAACTTCCAAGCCATACTTCTCAACGATGGAAGGCACTGTGCCATCAGTAACAAACTCATGCCAGATTCCAAATGATGAAGAAGGACCTCCCACGTTGGTCTTGGAAAATCCAGTAGTAGAAGATGAGAATCCACCAGAACCGACTCCAGGGTTCACACGCACACCAACCTTTTGAGAGGTATTGGCAAATGCCTTTCCGAAGCGTTCTAATTGTGAGATAGAGCAACAGTTAATCTTCACTCCCATCTTAACCAACTCCTCAAAATCTTGTGGCAATTCCTGAGAACTCAAACTGATCTTTTCCGCTGGGACGCCCATATCCATAGCTCTTCTGACTTCGTATCCACTGCTGGCGTCAATACAGATTCCTCGACTTAAGAAGTATTTAAGGATGGTTCCATTTGGACAAGCCTTCATGGCATATCGAACAGTCAAGCCATATGCGTTGGGAAATGCAAGACATGCATCGGCAGATTTGGAAAGAGCGTCGAGAGAGTATGCATATAGAGGAGTTCCGGAAGCGACTTCGATGCATGATTGTGCAAGCTCGGGTGTAAGAAAGTTGGAAGAGGTGGCTGGAGTTGCGCGAAGGAGAGTGGAGCTCGGTGTATTGAACTTCTTAGTAGGTGCAAAAGCGCTAGCTGAAGATGCGATTGCCATTAAGATGGCCAAGCTGGCACGTGATGCTCTCATGGTGCAGATGTTGAGAGTAGAAGGTGTAAAAAAGTGGAGGAATGATGGAAGCGCCGCTGTTGATTGAGCAGATCACACGATGAGTGTTTAGTGTTTATTCGATGAAGATTTGCGGTGTCGTGTGTGGCAGGGTTGAGGAGAAGAGAGAGACAACAGTCGGCCAGACAAAACAGAAAAAGTATGACATACGTATTACATACCGGTGCGACTGTGGACCCCTCTCCTCTCTCCTCTCTTTCGCTCCTCTCTCCTCTCTCCCTCTCACATTCACAATATAATCACCTCTCACTCTCATCTCGCTCTCATTAGATGTGGCTGGGTTGATATTGATGCTTCCTTGATCCTCGATGTCAAAAATTTTCTATGACTTTTTTCTCTGAAACATCATCTACTTAGTGATTAGTGAAGAAGTCATCTTCCTCTCCTATTAATGATGCATTACTACTATCCTTTATTAGTAGCGGGTTTTCCTTTAAGTGTGGTTGCCTTTTCATCGCCGGCTACGATAGCTGCGACGACGCGTCGTCTGGAGCACAACCAGGTCACTTCAACTACTACGTTATGTGCGTATGGGAAGGGCTCTGAAATATGGCCAGGGTGCAACGAAGAACCAATTAAGTTGTCTGCATCTTTCCCTGGGGGGAAAATACCATCAGCTGTGATGGAGTTGTTGGAGTCTGCTTCTTCGAACGCTTCAACTAACAATCCTGATTCTACCATCGCAACTTCAACTGACGTAAACGATCAACAAATCAAAACAACCGGCAGAAAACGACGAGCAGTTCGAAAGACCCTATCCCATATTCTCAAATCAGCAGCTGATGCATCTACGCGCCGTGCGTCTGAAACGGCGCCTGCTATAGATAGAACTCCGGCAGTTTTGGCTGTGTTACTCCTGGGAACCAAATGTGTCAGTTTACAGTCAGTAGCGTTGGTACTGGCAATCAGTGCCTACTTCATTGGATTGGCGTCGTGGTGTGCCGCTCCTAAAAGTAGTGGAACAGTCTCAGTGATAAAGTCGGATGTCCATAGTGCAAGAGATATGCACACTTATGATTTTATCAATATGCCATCACTCCCAGAGAAGGGACATGTGCCTAATTTACTTGCGAATCCACTTGGACTTTCGTTGACTTCTTCCAGGATCTATCGGTCATGGTTACGATTAGGCGCAATGTTGGGGTTACTATTGCCAACACTGATTTTAACTATCAACATTGTTGGAAGTAAATGTCCGTCAACTGGGACTGGTGCATTGATAGAAAACGCAGAGCATGTAAGGAGAAGTGTGGGTGATCCATTGTTCTTGCTCTGCTTTCAAGCAATAACTGAGGCAGTATCACGTGCAGCTTTGCTACCGCTCCCAATCCGAATACTTATTCCAGTGGTTTATAACACTGTGCGCGTATCCCCGCTTCAAGCTTGGGCGTTTCCTGCTCTGGATTCGACCATTCCTACATCGCTTCGAATATTGGGGGTCTGTAACCTCTTGTATTGGTACGCTAACCTTCTCTTCTTCTTGATACCTGTGGGAGTCGTTCGGTATTTGCGAGCTCATTTCTTCTGCGTCGAGGCTGTGGAGGTTACTGTGAGGAAGGGAGGCGATGCATCTGTGGGTCTTTTACCTTGATTTCTCGCTTGAATTCAACGACGTCAGCTAATGAACGAACAATAACCATTACAACCCGCCATATAAAGTTGGAAGGGAGAATAAACTATAATGCTAATAAGGCCATCATAATATTGCTTCTGCAAGCCATTGGACTACTTTCTCAGCAACAACCGGATCGTAACTTGAACTCTCAAGTTGAAAGTGTCCAACTTTCTCAACTATTTCAACATCAACTCTGCAGTTAGGGTTGACTAATTTCATTCTGTCAACAATGCTCTCTAGCTGATCAACAGATGTGAATTCGTCATTTTCACCCATTATGAACAATTTGGGGGGTACCTCATCATCATCTTTCGATGACGATGAAGACGAACCACAAAAAGATGAGGCCGAATCACCAACTACTGAATGGAAATGACGTCCAAATCCAATCGAAGCCAAATTTCCAAATGTATATCCTACAGCGATGAAAGCTGATATCTTGGCCTGATGCTGTTGTTGTATTTTGACCATGGCTGTACCCGCAAACGGGGCGCCAGCCGACGAACCTAAAAGAACCAAGTGCTTGTCACTATTGCCATACTTATTTGCGTGATACTGTTTGAAGACCCATTCAGCAACCTCTGTTATGTGATTTACTTCGTGATAATGCTGGAAAAGAATCCCTCCAATGGCTCCGCCAAGGTACAGAGGCATACTTTTCAGTTTGAATGTAATGACTCTCCATCCCTTGGAACTTATGTCGCGAGCTATTCCAATTGTGTTGTGCTCTCCACCTCCAAGAAAAGCCCACGGGTGAACAGTGACAATAGTTCCGTGGATGTCATCGGATGAGGGTTCAAATACTCGGATATCCGAGGCCCCAAACGAAGTATTGACTGTGTGGGTTGATATGGATGGCTTGGGCATCGCAACTTTTTCCAGCTCAGGAATGCAGTTGACTACCAAAGTGTCACTACAATACTGCACCACCGCACGCAAATGCGAAAATTTGAATTGGAAGACGTGTTGTGCCGGAGTAGAAAAGTCTGGTATTGTACAATACTCAGTTGCACTGCACGACAGTATGTATGGTACTGGTACAACACATTTATTGTTCAGCTTTTTTGCATACATGTGGGCTGCGTATGTGTTTGTATTGTAGGTACTCCCAATATGTAGTGCAGTTTACTTGCACGCTGTTCAAACTCATTGCACTGTAATTTTGCCGTCTGCACTCCATCGTGCAAGTATTGGAGGAGTATTATGTAATTCACCGTTGGAGTATCTACAACACTTACCTCCGTTAAGACAAAATAGCCCCGCGCGCGCCCTTTCCCCTTCTGATAATAGTTTTTCCCCGTTTCCCGTTTACCACACAGCTACATCAATCTCCTCTATTCTCTAGATCAATCCACATCATATGCTGATCATGATCTCAAGCTGATCTCTCTGCAACTCTGAAATTACCTACTCGTTGCTGATCTGACAGTGTTGTAGTGTTTGCGTCTCATGATAGTAGTATTTGCCACAGTGGGAACCACCTCGTTTGATACACTAGTGAGTTCGCTATGTTCTCTTCCAAGCCTAAGCACCATGGCGAGGGACGCGACATCAGCTTCCTATCACCTCCGCCATCGTCAGATGACTCCATCACCATCAAAACACTCGCTCTCTTCTTCGCCATTAGCATCGGCACAATCGTCAACCTCGATATTGCAAGTGGCAGTCCCCTCGGAACAGTCTTGTTTGACATCAGTGCGTTCATACTCATCATATCCGCCTTCATCTTCTGGTCGTGGTGACAACTTGGATGAGGAGGATGAAGCTGAAACTCTAGAATTGGTCATTCAGTACGGCAAGGGCACGTGTCCGATCTCGTTTATTCCTCCCTCTTTGAAATTCACATCAGAAAAAAACGTTCATCAACTTGATGACGATGGTTCTGGTTCAATTATGTTGTTGATTCCAAAAAACAATGAAAGCATGCAACAATACCAAAAGCTGCATGTGAAGTGGTACAGATTCAAGCCCTCTCTCTTGCAGGATATGGAGCGAGCTGACATCATACTCTGCCATGCTGGCGCGGGTACATTACTGGAGGCATTGACGACACGACGACGACATCAGCAACCTCCAATTATCAATGCAGTAATCAACTCCTCTCTGATGAACAATCACCAATTGGAGCTAGCGGAAGAATTAGAAAAAAGAAGCCATATACGTGTTTCCCTTGCCTCAGAATGGACCACTGATGAGGAAGCAAAACAGTTTTGGATCAAGCTTGGACAGTTTCAACCTGTTCTCTTTGCAGGCATGGAGCGGGGTCCTAACTACGTCAGTAGTTTCCAGAGAATCGTTGATGAAGTCATGTCCGTACCTGATTGTGATCACAATTCTCGCAAACCCGACGCAGATTTGACTTCATTTAAAAAGGATTCTTAGTACCTATCATAATTCATTTATGGACATCTTAACATTTATTTTGTCTCTACGCCGACAGTGCTGATCTCTCCATATTTCCGGCCGTTGCTTCAGGTCGCTGTGGAAACGAATCGGCATCGTCTTCTCGATGGATTGCATCAGTGTCTTTTGGCTTCACAAGTGTGCAACAGCTACCACATTTCAGGCCTGCATCGTCATCTTTGATCCAAATCGTTATCACCGCAGCCAAGAGACTACTTATGGTGCCCGCAACGAAACAAGCAACGAGACCTAATCTGGCATCATTACCTGCCTGATACCCTCCAAGTTCAACCTTCCCACCGGCGTAGGTGTACAGAAATCCACTTCCAAGAGTCCCTACCAATCTTCCAACGGCATTACTCATGTAGTAAAAACCTACGCTCGTGGCAACTTTGTCGGATTTGGCATATTTAACAACGAGGAACGAATGGATGGACGAGTTGATGGCGAATATAATCGCAAATGTTACTATAATAACAACCAACCATGTGATCATCCCACCCAAGTCGTAATTCAAAAATGTGCTGCTCGCGTAGATCACTACCGCAGCAACTAATGTGGGTACGCAATTGATCATGCCCCAAAAGACTTCGGTCACTTTGTTCGGGGGAGTTTGCTGCAAAGGGTTGGTGACAAGCTGTGGAGTCCAGCTTTGCACTTGCCCATACAGAATGATGTAGCCGCCCAGGAATGCCCCCACAATGACGCGACCCAAGCCAGTACCACCGCACCCTCCTCCATCGTTAACATTTGTGCAGTAATCTACAGTAGGGTCGCAGACTGCACCGCCTGTGCACTGGTCGATGTCTTGAGGAGAACACGGGAAGAATGGGCCTAGCGCTAGACAATTTGGGCTTCGAAGATAGAATGGCAACTTGATAAGAACAATCGTTGAATGCACACGAAGTTAGATTATGGAAGTATGGACACTTCAACTCATCGACAGCTTTCACTCACCGGTACTTCGAACCAAAAGTCTCGCGATGCAAACAAAAACAACCTTGCCAAGCTCAATACATTCAAGTTGAAGTTATCTAGTACAAAAATCTCCTTCAGAGATGCGTTCTTCTTCTTAGCCGTCCCTAGATTCTTATCAAGTCCAAAGATGGCGAATGGCATAGCAATCACAATCAAACCAATCATGAATCCCAGTGCTGCATCGTAGCTTACTTCTAGCAAAGCACTTCCAAGGAAGTAACCTACTCCTTTGAGTGAGTTCTTCCACCCTGTCAAAAGAGAAACCAATCGAAACAGACGCGTATGCCTTCCTTCGGGTGTGACCAGTTTTGTTACAGTCTTTCCTCCAAGCTTTGTCAAGTCTTTGGCAATACCTGCAAACATTTGTGCTATCGTTACGTAGATGATTGCCGTTCTCTGTGACCAATCATCGTTCCAGCCGAATAGTAACCCGTAACTGAAGATTTGCAAACATAATCCCACTATGAGAGTGAACCGAATGCCCCATCTTGCACCCATCATGCCTGCTGCTAAGTTTGTAAAGACGCCAGCTAACTCATATAGAGTAAACATGACTGCGACCTGGAGTGCCGAAAACGATTTGCTGTATGCATGAAGTAAAACAATCATCCGGATAGCCCCATCAGTTACTGTGAATAGAAGGTAAGTAATTGATATGATGACAAAAGGTCGTAGGCGAGGATCAGAGAACCCCCATCCCTTTGGTTCTTCCTCTTCTTGTTGTGGTTTTGGTTCGGTAGACGAATTGTGTTGATCAACACTTACATTACCACTGCATTTGCTGGCGCAAATCTCTGATGCGTTTTTGTCGTGAATAGTTGGCGGCTCCATCATATCTATTTTGTCGTCTCGTACATCAGGGAGTTTCATTCAATCAACTGACATTTTCATACTTCTAGCTGTTGTACTTAGTAAGTATAATGTGATGTGAAGGTGTCGTCCAATAATTCTGTCCAAAATCAAAACACAAAATAAAACTGAAAAAAGAGGGGAGTGAGGAAAGATTCTTAAGATTCGGTGTAGCTACCTAACATACATTCACATACTTAGAGCAGAGTTGTAAGCTCCCCGGCACCACAGGGTAGATAAGAAGCACGCCACGCCAACCCGCCAACCGCCAATACTTGCACTTCGCACGCATTACGTTCATCAAATCTCAAGATTACATCATCATAATATTAGTGCGCATTAAAGTAGTAAAAAGGGCAAAGGTGGCGACATTTTCACCCAAAATGACAGATGCTGCTACCGAAAAGCGCAAGAAGGCTCATGGACCGACAGTGAATGTCTTGAAACGGGCAAAATTTGAGGCAAAGCAAGAGCGTCGGCGGCAACAAACGTCGCTTGGCGGACAGCAGCTATCATCTCAACAACCGCAACTAGCTGATGCACATCAATGGCGCAGCTGGTTCAATAAAGATAGGGAAGAATATGCTGCTTTCGTTACCAAGGAAGATGTACTTCGAATTAAAGAACTAAAAAATAACCAGCATTTATCAGCAGGCAATAAACACAATTCTGAGGACGAAAGATTGCAGCGAATTGCTTCGTGGATTGAACCCTTCTTTGATTTGAAAGGAGCTGATGCATTATCAGCAGCTCAATGCAATACCGAGGAGCGACTGTTTATCTCGGAAGGCACTGAAACTGTTCGTCTCATGGTTCATAGATGTGATGATTGCACTCTTGACTCGATAACAACAACACAAAGAGCAGAGGAAGCAACTAGATCTGAATCTCCGCCACGTGTCCGTATGAGGTCTATATTATGTAAACCAAATACATTCTTCGAAGCACCTGTGCGCCTAATTGATGACGTTGAAAAGCGGATATCAAACAACCAGCCACCATTCAAAGTAATCATAGGAAGTGAAGATGCATTAAGTGAAATTGCTGGCTTTCACATTGCCAGAGGGGCACTCGCTTGTGGCGTAGTCCCTACCTACTTCCAAATCAATGGGTATGAATGGTTGCGAAAGACAATAAGGGAAAAGTCAACAATGCGGCTCTTAGCACTTGATGCAATATGCGACACTGCAAATTTAGGGTCCATCATCAGGACAGCTGCTGCTCTGTCTGTTGATGCGATAATCTTGAGCGATGACTCCTGTGATGCATTTTACAGACAATGTGTACGCGTTTCTATGGGCCATGTCCTTAGCGTCCCAATACTGAGAGTCGGCGACTGGAGGAGAGGGTTTTTCATCGATTATGGTAGTAAATATAATGAAGAATCTGGTGGCCTGGTAGAGTTTATTACTTGGTTAAGAGTTCAAATGAAGATAACATGTCTAGCGGCAGTGGTTGACGATGAAAGTGATGGTGAGCAAGTCTTGCAGCCCCCGCTCATTTCGCTAGAGTCTCTGACACGGAGTACAGCAAAACATTTGGGTTCATGGTGCTGTGTACTAGGAAATGAAGGGCATGGTATCCGAAATGAGGTTATCAAATCTTGTGACAAGCGAATAACAATTTCCACCGAAACGGGTGTCGACAGTCTGAGCTTACCAGTTGCGGCGGCAATCCTGATTCACGGGTTGCGTTTATGTTCGTGAGAGCGATATGAGAAGCAGATCCAGATCCAGGAATGCAATAATGTAGAAGATATCTTGATTCGTACTCGACAGCCTGATGAAAGTTGCACCACTGTTGCTCAAAAGATGTTTGCCTCGAGCGCTTTCTTTGCACAGAGCTTGCATAACATCCCTGCTCTTGGGACGATATCTCTGGTCGATGTAGGGAATGGAGATTCGCAGTCATTTCTATTGCAAAGACATGCAGTCCTCCTTGTACCATTTTCTTGCTTGTTGTACTTGTACACGGTATAGTGGCACTCGCCACCACCAGGCAATATCTTGTAGACCCTAATTGGCATTCTTGAAAGTGAACTGTGCTGCGATATGGAAAACCAGAGAAAGTTTAAATGGTCCAAACACAATAAGATGTCCCAGTACGATTACATACATTAAGTCTTATCGTGAGTGGCAATATACAATCAATACTACGCTAAATGAATGCAAGGCAATGGTCAAACGATCAGTCTTGTATGAACGAGAACGAGGAGCGTCGGCGCTCTGGACCGGGTGTGACTGTGTTGCAGACTCAACCTCGACATCCTCTCACGGACAGCAATCCTCTTTCCAACATTTCACATCGTCGTAAGTTACTGTTTGTTCACACTCACGTAAGACGAACTCTCAGCTCAGGTTCAGCTTCAGACCTATCATCAAAGGATTCGACAAGCGGATTCACTTAAGAGCATCGTGACAATATGTCGAAGGATCCTCACTGCAGGCACACAGAAGGGGGGTAAGTTAGGGTTATAAGTTTATTCATGTTTATTTCCATGTTGTAGCTAATTTGCTCATTCTGCGACAGAAGAGCGCGTGCTCGCTCTGGAGCTGACCACGGATGAAATTCTCGTAGACGCTGCATTGATGCCAATCGTTGTGAAGCCGAAATACGCACTTGCGTTCTCGGAGGCATACTTCTTGAGATGTTTCCTGCTTCCGTAAATGAGATAATGGAGCCAACCCCACATTCTGAAAGTGGTGAACCAGAAATAAAGTATGTTGAAGTAGCCATACGTATAGCCAAGAGTAGGATGCTTTCCAGTAAATCCCATGCCCAATAAGGCGATGATTTCCAAGATCTTTGCACCAATCGTATGTTTCACACCTCGACTAATAGCTGCGGCCACTTTCCAATTTGGATTCGCAGTATCTTTCTTGTTGGGGCACAATGTCTTTGTGATCAAGAATCCGGCGATCGACACGAAGATGACTCCAGCCTATGTTGTGATATAAAACAGTATGAGATAAGGATAATGATCATGACGTGCAAACAGCGGTAAAGCAATAGCGACAGCCCGGCATCTTCTTACCACAGAGGGAGCGAGAGCCGAGAAAAGTAGATGCATGATTCCTCCGAAAGTAACGAAAAGCAAAAATCCGAAAGAAAAAATGAAAGCTACAAGTCGCAAGATCCACCTGAGTGCCTTGATGAAGCGCGAAGAGCTCTTGCTCATTTTGTTGGTTCTATCATATAAATCAATCCACGTTACTCCAACCTCAAAATCAACAATGACATTGAATGGAAGCGCGAAATACACAAAGAGGATTGACCTGGAATGATACCAAAACTCGGTTTTGTCTCCATCCCATGTGTTTGTCACGTAAATCAAGTCAATGAAGAGAAGGCTTACGGCTGCAATCAGCATGAACACGAGGCTGTAAGCCGTGGCATTCCATTTGAGAGCCTTTGCTCGTTTGAGTTCTCTCAAGACAGCAATGTCAGTGTAAACGAATGCTGCAGTCATCAAAAGCGCCGACAAATGAAACATTCCAACAATGAATCGCGAAAAGTGGTCATTCCTGCAATCGTTCGTCGAGAATCCATCGTCCCATTCGTTGTCGTCAAATGGCAAGGGTGCAGGAATCTTGAACCATAGTGGATTACAGTCGCATCGTCCACCTAGTGGGTAGTTTGCATCCTTGAAGCATTCCATTCTATTGGGACATGTTGGCTAGACCGAGAGGAGGAAAGTTAGAAAAAGAACTGAAGTGTCGCAAAGACAAAGACGAGCGTTGGACTTTTCCTTGCTTACCTGCTTTGCTCCATACTTGCAACCCTCATTGGGGGCAAATTCAATGTGTTGTACTTTGGCGAGTGTCGCACCGGATGCCACTCCGAACAAGCCCAGGAGAAGGGCGATTCTGATGAGGATGTTCATCTCTTGGATAAAAAATATGGACCTGAGTCGAATGAGAAGAAGTAAGAAACGATGGCACGGGTCCAGCTCCCGCCAAAAGCCGGGGGGCGGGATGAAAACCTTTTTTGCTTCTGGTGACGTGTCAAGCTCACTCCGGCAGCACACAAGGTGTCATAACCACAATGACATAGAGAACATTAAATTAAGGAGCAATGACACCACAACCCTATTGTACACAACCATCGTTCCATCGACCCAAGTAATATCAAACTCGTACTCTGCTTGAAAATGAAGTCCGAAACCGACTCCTCACCAACACAAGCCTCCAAGGACGACGGGAAGGATGACACCAACACCGCCGAGGAGACCCCTTCGTCGTCTTTCCCCCTCTCTCCAACAGCAGCATCTGCCTCCGATAAACGCAAAAAGCGACGATCGGACATTCAAATAAATAAAGACGATCACCCCGAAGGCGACGGCTGTTCGGACGATGACGATGAACTAAACGACGACGGCGAGAAGCGCAGTGATCCTTTCAAACGTGCACCAGAGGACGTACTAAAGAAGAGAAAAATTGTCAAGGCCAGTAGTAAATGGGGCGGTGGAGGAGCGGCTAGTAGCGGTGGGGGGGCATTTGCATCTGTCAACCTCGCGGCTGCAGCAACAACCTCCACCACTGCGCCCTCCTTTGGAAATGCTTTTTCGACTGCTGCCAAAAAAGGGGGGGGTGGATCGGGATTTGGGACTGTATCTCAGGGATTTGGGGCAGTTACTGCGTCATCTTCGTCGACCGCGACAGGATTTGGTTCTGCGAGTGGAGCCTCCTCTAATGGATTTGGGGCCAAGAAGGAGGACACAGATAAATCATCCACCACCACCGAAACAAAACCTAGTGTTTTTGGTGGGGGGTTTGGGGCCGTATCTTCTGGTTTTGGGGCTGCCAAATCTGGCTTTGGCGCAGTGACTACTGCTACACCTTCTGGATTTGGTTCGACTGTTACTAGCACGGCGACATCACCTGATGGCGACGATGACAAAGGAGCAAAAGAAAAGAATAAGTCAGGGGACACTTCTCCCGATAAAGAGCTGAACGGGGAGAAGACAACAACAAATTCTACTACTCCTACTCAATCGACTTTGTTTCCACCCACAGCATTCGTGGCCGTGAACAACGGTGAAGAAAATGAAGAGTGTTTATGCCAAGTTGTTGCCAAACTTTACAAAATGGTACCTGATGTGAAAGAGGCTGATGTCAGCGACATGGACAAAGGAGATGTTCCATCTGTGCCGTCGACATCGGGAAGATTTGGTGACGTCAATAAACAAGATAATAACAAAGAAGAAGGTACTAACTCTTCGTCGAAAAATTCAGGTAAAGACGAAAAGGAGGGATCATCATCCACACTAGTTCGAAAAGAAGCTGGTGTGGGTAATGTTCGTGTACTGAAACTTAGGTCTTTCGGAGACAAAGAGAAAAATGAAAATAAGTCATTGGGACGGGTGGTTCAAAGGCAAAGGGGTTCTAATTCTCTTATCCTCAACATTCGCCTAATTCCAAAACAGTGCAAGGTCACTCGCCCTGGAGAGAAGTTTGTGCAGCTCAACGCCCCTAGTAAGGATGGTACGCTGGAAAGCTTTCTTTTCAGATTAAAAACAAACGAAGACTCGGATAATTTGGTAAAAAATTTGGAGAGTATGTTAAAAGATATGGAAAGCGCATGATGATACAACTGGTAGGAATGTACAGAGCATCTTTCTTTGTAAACATTTGCCTAAACTCTTCGTAGTGCATTTTCAATTACCAAACAAATGAGAGTATTATGATTTTACCACGCGTTTCCAGCGATTTGACTGTGTTGTGTCGTTTCGTCGTTTCTCTTTCGTTTTCTTTCTTCGTTTGCATTGTGCTCTCTGTTCTTGGTATTATCTACCTTCTTTTTTAGTAAATGAGCAACACACGGTGCTGCGGCATCGACAGGCAGCACTTCCTCCGGTGGTATGTATTTATACTCAGCTTCCTCTTCGCCTTCATCTTCTTCGTCTTCATCATCACCTTGGAACACCATGCAACACGTTTTACTTCTTTTCCATACAGAAAGAGTGTCTCTCACATGCAACCAGTTATTTTCCAACTTCATCTTTAGAATGCAGTGATATTCGCATCCAAGCCTTTCCTGGAACTCACTCGATGAAGAACGTCCCCATGGAGCTTGGTCGAGAGAAAGCGTGTCACAAAAAAGTTCACCTACATGAATGATTGTGTCTCCGTTATAATGATCGAGACATGCTGCTGCCATTGATAAGGGCTGAATATCTTCAAGCTGTGAAGGCATGACATCTTCGTCTGGATAGCACAAGAATAACGTTCTGTTTGAATCTTTGATTTCAGGATCCTGTGATAGCATTTCAGGTCCTCCCTCGCGAATAACTAGCCCTGTCTTCTTTCGTGTTTTGTTGCTAGAATCACTTTTATTCGTTTTCTTTGATCCTGAAATTTTGCCTCCTTCTTTCAAACTCGCGTCGAAAGCAACCACATCTACGCCTCCCTCACCGTGCATCCATTCAGCCCAAAACGCGTTCGCGCCGCAGCCGACTTCAACAATTGGTCCAAAGTGCTGAAACACTGGTAGCAATCGAGGGTCAGGTGTTGCCCATGCATAAGAGTCTACCAACTTTTCGCCAAGATCAGCTTGATCCTCCCATATTTCAGCCCTTTGCTGAGGCGTAATGTGTGTAGGAGAGAAGAAGTGAGAGCGTGCTTGTTTTGGGAGAGATGTGATGAACTTTCTCTGGGCTGTAAGGAGAGGATTGCTATCACGCTCTCCCCCTTTGTTGTCTTGTTGCTGCGACCGCTTCTTCTTGGACTTTCCCATCGGCAATTGGCAATCTGTAGTGTATTGACCTCTACTGATGTACACTGAAAACACTGATAGTAATGCACTAATGTGAAAAAAATGATCGGTGAGCAGGCAGGGCAACGTCGGAGTACGCGTGCCCGTGCAGTGTACTCCGTTGCACGGTATCGTACGAATGGCACTCACACGTCGCAGTTCAATTTTTTTGCATCAATGTCTGTGCATAATTAATATGTGATTGTAAACCGTCACGTGCAGTTTAACAGCACGAGAGTGCAGTCGAATGCACTGTTAAAAGACTTATTGGATGCGAAATTACCCGATGCTCTTGATATGTTTGATGTTTTACTGAGTTGATCAGTGCATTTAATTCTGAACTCCGTGCAGGTAAACTGCACTCTAATAATGGATCAATATTTTTTCCACATATTATTATGATGTCTCTGCCGATAGATGTTATCTTTCTCCACTATTTATCATTATATATGCCATCTCATGTGTGCATCATAAAAATAATATGATGACGTTGAGGAGAGCAACAAAACTGCACGGCGTGCGGTACATACATATCACCAAATTTTGAGTACCAGTGCAGCGAAGGAGACCTACACGGTATTCAGCACGGTGCAGAGTGTGTATACATACCTACTATGTAATTAAGTACAATGAGGCGGCCGGGCAAGGCGGCCGGGCGGCTAACTGCACGAGGCGGGTTAGATAGTTGGCGGTGCATATGGAGCGCGGTCTCTCCCGCAAAAACTTCGGCTCTACAGCCAACCTGGCCGATGCCGATGATGGACCACCATCGCATCGCAATCAGCACCAGCACCATGCTACAAAGTGGCATAGCGCATCTCTCATATGATGATTGAACAACGCCTACTACTGCGGCAAGTTGTCAGCAGGACAGGCGCCCCTTGCAGAGTATTCTCAGACTTGAGCAGAGGATCATCATCTTCTGTTCATCTCCATCCGCACCATCGGGTCCATCTCCTTTTCGGTGCCAATACTGATGTAGGCAAATCAGTCATTTCTTCTGGTCTTGTGCGTGCTGCGGCTTCGGCTAATTACGGCAGATGCCAGTCGCATGTGAATTACATCAAACCATTACAGTGTGGTGGCTCTGATGAATCATTTGTAATGCTCAATAATGAACATGAAGGACGACGAATGAATGCTATACGTTGTCGAACATTGTTTTCTTGGAAGACGCCAGCATCTCCACATTTGGTGAGTAGATGGGAGAATGCACCAGTTAGTGATGAAGAAGTAGTCTCTAAGCTATCTGCGGCGCTACGGGACATTGACAACACGAGGAACAACGACGCGGACAACAATCCAACGACTAAAAGTATTACTACAATTATTGAATCTGCTGGTGGAGTTTTGAGCCCATCATCATCCTCGCCTCTGAACAAAACGACAACTGCTGGTCACTGGGGCTGGTCAACACAAGCAGATTTGTATGCACCACTGCGAATTCCAGTGGTCTTTGTTGGAGATGGAAAGCTTGGTGGTATTAGTGTGACGTTGTCATCACTCGAAGCATTGTGGACACGGGGTTACCGTATTGACGCCGTTGTATTCATTGAAGGGGAAAACAGTGATGATAGTGATGATTCCGATAACATTCAATTTGGAAGAGGTAATGCCGAGGCATTGCGTGAATATTTGTCAATGCGACACCAAATTGAACCAATCAATGACGTGTATGCTACTTTACTTACGGACGATGACGCAATCATGTGTCTTCCCCCCTTGCCACCGATGCCAATTCCTTTGAATGAATGGTACCGAAATAACGAAGCATCTCTCCTTCGTTTGCATAAACTGCTTGATAAAAAGTGGATCATAGAATAGAGAGTTACGATGCAATATCTATCTATCTAGAGATATCTATCTATTTTAGTTTCATGATCGAGACGTGAGATTATGTACCATACATAGCTACGTAGAGAAGTAGAAGTAGAGAGAATGAGACTGCACTTATCTACTACAGTGCAGGTAAACTGCACGGTTGGTTTACTTCGTACTTTCTACTTCTGCTTCTAGGAATTAGAAATTACTCGTTGACCGAGATGATAACAACGAAACTACTCTTGATCATTGCTGCGTTTGCCTCGGCAACTCGGACTCATGGGTTTTCCACAACTGCTCTGCAACGGGGTGGTTTGGTTCGTAAATGCAAATTATTACATCATTCGGTCAGATTATTCTCGTCGGAGCGCGATCATGTTGACAGCGAAAATGCTGCCAACTTGTTTGCAAGCCCACTGCCATTGGAGCGGATTGTAGCTCAAGTAAGTGGTGACCCAAAGAAAACAATGACTTTTTCATTGTTGATGGCTTTATGTGGAGCATTACTGGGACCGTTCCTTGACTCGTATCACTCTCTGTTTGGCGTTTTGACCTACAATACTCCACTAGTCTTTCCAATTTTGGGCAGCTTAGGGAAGGGTCCGGATTTTCTAACATGCGTCACAAGTTTATGGGTACCTCCTCTATTTGGACTCGCTGGGTTTCTGATTGGCTGGCTGTACATATTACTGGACACGGTAACTCAAGATGCCACACAAAGTCAGCTCCATCCTACAATACCAAAAGTTCTGGTTGGAATATCATACTTTACTTTCCAATATTGGCTTTCTGGTATTTTGTTTGCTCATGGAATGGACAGATCTTCAATCTTTGCAATAATGAGCCTGTTGGCAGCTGGAGGGTTTCTCATCTTAGATGGAACAGTATCTGGCTTCATTACTAGTACTGCAACTGCCTTAGGAGGTCCTTTAATAGAAGTGGGCTTGATCTCCTCCCTTCCAGACTCCTGGGCTTACCACTACAGTGATGCCGGTGAAACTGGCTTCTTTCCGTTATGGATAATACCAGTGTACTTCTTGGGGGGACCTGCCAATGGGAATTTGGCAAGAGGATTTTGGGACGCTTTGAGTGAAAAATCTAAAGACGTAACAACTTTCGGTATGTTGTTAGAGAATAAAGACCAAGTCCCTTGCTCTCATTGCAATGGAACAAGAGCATTCCCATGTCCCAACTGCGACGATGGCACATATGTCACATATGGAGAACGTGTAATGTGTAAAGCTTGCAGGGGGAAAGGCAGAGTAATTTGTCGAGAATGTTTCAGCAGGTATGGGGACGATCCATCAGATATAGAAAATATTCGTAGAATAATGGATCAAATTCCAGATTAAGCTAGTTAGCTAGCAGTTAGTCTTGTGCGATTGCGATTGTACCTAAGCAAAATTCCTTCATGCCTTTTTGCCAAACTTCGCCGTCTTTAACACATCGTTTACACTCTGATCCCAATATTCTCGGTAAGAAGTGATGAGCCCTGTTTGCTCATCTCTCGTTAATACTATATACGCGAACGAACATCGAGGGAAAACAGGTTTAGACTCGTGGTTTGAAACATTAGAATTTGGGGAAAACGTAAGAATTGCAACTCACCTACTTTGCCTGTCAGACTACACACTGGTTTGAAGGGTATGTTGAACATCAGATCTTCGTCAAATCTAAAGGTCACTTCCCTTGCAGTGACATCCACGTCGCCAATCAGCGATACCCGTGACCCAGATGCAATGAAGAGCGCTTTTGTCCCTTGAATCCACTTGTCCATGGTATAAACATCGATCTCGTCTGTGAATGTAGCTGATTCATCGTACACAGATCTTGTAATATCAGCTGATACTAGAAACGATTTATCGACAATATCAGATAGAATTATTTTCTTCAATTCCTCATTGGAAAGATTGAGTTGTTTATCAGTTGATACTGATGCCGCAGAGCACATCGGAAGGAGCGAGGCGGAGGCGGCTGTCACAGATAGAAAGGAACGTCTAGAATTCTGGAGAAGAGTTGTCTGTTCTTCCACAGCATCACGTTGCGGATTGAGATCTTGTGAGTCACCCTTCTCGCTCTGGCGTTTGCCCCAAGGGAAGAGGGATACGGTTGTGGAGCTTCGTCGAACTTTAGCGGCAACAGGCTGAGGTGCAAACGAATTTACAGCCGGCAGATGAACCGTAGCTAAAACTACGGAGCATGCCAATAATACTATACTCCTCATCGGTGCGCACAAGAGTGGGGGGCCACTGATGATTGTTCTTCTTTCATTCAGCGTCAATCTTGAATTGTGCAGCACAGACTAGAGCAACACTTAATGGAAGCACAGGCAGCTAGAGAGCGAGCACATATTATGTAGAGCCAGCGCACGTAGATAGTACTTAGCGGCTTTAGCGGTACATATGGTATTTAGCACAGCGCGCGCGGCGGCCGGGCGCGTGGGTCGTGGTGCCCTGTTTTCTTGTGTGTTGTGTCACTGTGCGTGTCTGAATTGCCAATCTGATACATACATTGGTTGCAGCTGTAAAGTATCCCTTGCCCTCCCTTGATTGCATTGCCCTTGCCCGGAAGGCAGGTAAGGATGGTTCCCGCCACAGATCTATAATACATACTAAGTAGTCTAGTGATCTTAGTCGCTATTTCTATTCTTCATTCGAATTTGTGGAGAAAGGAACGCTGTTACTGTGGCTGCTTCTTTATTTCTCCACACACATATGGTAATTACTTTTACATACCAAAAGCCCACTCTCTCTTGACTGCGCTGCTAGATACCCTCCTATATGGCCAGCGCATGCTTCTTTATCTCGGCCAAAATCACAGATATGCTGACCAAATCTTTGCAAAAGCTTGGTGGCTTTCCTCTCCATACCTTTCTAATCACATCCTGGAATCTTGTGTAATATAGTAGCAACTGAGTGAGAACTTGCTTTAAGATTTCCATACCGTTTCTAAAGTTGGAAAAATATGATAGGACGTTCCTGTTGATTTGTTCTATGCCAGCTTTCCAATTCGATGCGAACTCACGGACAAGGCTTTCGACCACATCTGGGTTGACAACGTCGGCAGGTGCAGCTACACCTCGAGCACTCTTTGGAGCAGAAATCCCAGACATATGAGCTTCCGTCTGTTGAACAAAAGCAATCATCTTTGAAAATGTCTGTAGGAGCTCTTCCTCTACGAAGAGTTCACGTTGTTGGACGAGTAGCTCTGAGAATCGATTGAGTTCCTTCCCTGATACGCGACGTTCCTTGAAAATGGTGATGATTTGATCCAGATTGTTAATCATGAATACATTCCGCTTAATGTTTGTTGCGTGTACATCTGCTAATCGCTTTAAAAGCAGAATCATTTCTTCAAGCATAAGATCGAGATCATTCATGAGCATATCACCAGCGCTTCCCCGATGGGATGCGCTATCATTTTGAATTCCACTAAGAGTAGCAAGACCTTCAACATAACTTTCCCCCGCATTCTTGCGGCCACGATTCAAAATCAATAAAATTGAGCAAGTAAACTCAGCGTAGCGGCGGCTCACGAGGTGAGGGTGGATGTCTCCACCTCCTACCTTTTTGGCATTGGCACCCCGAATGCTACGAAGGTGTGCATCCATTACCATCTTCAGACGTGGCCAAAATAAATTCGCTACTCTATCGAGAAAAGGCTCCATAACTTTGTCAATGCGCCTCACCTTTACAGTACGTTTGAATGAGTGTGTCAATTTTATCATGAGGAGGATAGCAATGGCATCATGACAATTGAACAAATAGTTCTCCAGCTGTTCCAGCACTAACGAGAGGGTCTTTCCAAAAATAGCTTCCCAGCAATCGTTTTGACCGTATTCCTTGAAAAATTGACGTGCAAAAATATACTCATTGGTAGCTGCATCGATGAGGTGGGAGATAATAGACCTGAAAATCATTTCGTAGGAATACTTTTCGCCGTTCATAGATGCTAAATGCGCATTGATCGGGGGGAGAGACGACGCAGCAGCATTTTCATCGCCTCCCGACTCCGCAGATGTTGTGTCGTCTAGAACCTTAGCCCGGTCCCCAAGAACAAATGCGTCCCCTCTTTTTCGCATATTCACTTTGGTTGAAAAAGCATCACGCAGCGCTCCCTCCTCTACTGCTATCAAATCGACCCTCGTTGCCAATCGCATATCCAATGTGAGGAGTTGTTTGTGATATGTTCGAAATAGAGTGTGCAATGTCTTGGACATACTCTCTACATACACATCCCTGATCTCTATGTGAATAATTGGTGATGACACAAGCAGGAAATCCACGAGGTATTCATATTTGAGTAGTGCATGCGTCTGAATCATTCTGACGTGCGTTTTGGGTCTTCGAAGTTGTTTCATCACATTCAAAAAGTAATTCCGGGTGCGTTCCACTGCTTTTAGCCTCAATTTGGAAAGACGCTCAATCATTTCCTTGCCCGCAGCTGTTTGTGAGGGAGGGATACCAGAGCTTGAAACAAAACATGGGTCAGAAGATGCAGGGTCATCTGTACTTTGTTCCGTAAGCTGCACATAAGCAAACTTTTCTTCCAGATCTTTCACGCACTCCAAAAACAACTCGTCCACCTCCCCACGGCAAATGCACTCTGCCAAATTAGGTGGGACAACGATTCTCTCCAAAAACAGTCTTAAGCCCTCTTCGGCATCACGACGATTGTCAACCTGAACCGCAAGACTCCGACTTTGTTCTTGAAGCTGTCGAATATCGCCGCTCAATCCTGATAAATCTGCTTGAAATCCCAGCAACATTTCTTGCAGCCCAGCCAAGATGGAATCACAAACGTCCATCTCCTCGCGCAATATGCGAATGTCAGGCGCCGCTTGACGATGCAGCGCGATGCATTCTCGCTCTAGCGTTGCCAATTCCGAATTAATTGTCGACGAATATGACGCCAAATCTAGAGAACCATCAGCTAAAGCGCTGCGGAGAGATGGGTCAGAAAGGAAAACAGCAAGATCGGCTGAGAGTGTTTCTGCTGCTTGTTCACCGGATTCTTTATTCTTAAGAAGGGGTAGCGGAGTGCGCTGGGAAAGAATCGAGTATCTTGTACCAGTGGACGTCATGATCCTTCAGTCTTCGTAAAAAAAAATAAAGAACTACTCCGTATAGCAAGCTATAATCGGAGCAAGAGCAAATAGATAATATCCACCCACTGCTCACAAAGATTAGGCGTTGGAAGTGGAAGGGCAACAAATCTATTCTAGATGCTAATCCAAGCTTCGGAGAAGTGAGGGCTCACTGCAATTATGGATTGTGTCGATCTTGCTGATCGACACTTTGATCCACACAATTTCAGCTTTCTCGCTGTCTCTCAGCATTCCACACAAATATTCGCACTTAAATTGACACAGAGGGAAGAAAAGAATGGGACGACTTTGTAAAGGGAACTATTGAGAGAAAGACCACTCTCGCCCGACACAAAAATCAACACTTGGCCCGAATCGAGGCTTTTTTTTCATACATGTGGACGGCTTTTTATGTGCCGGGAGGAGGGAAGAAGAGGGGAAAGAAAAGAAAGGGAGAGAGAAAAGAAGGGAGGAAAAGGAGGAGGAGAAGGGTAGCAGGCCGATCCAAAAAATCTTCAGAATAATCAAACAATGATGGGCCGAGTAGTAGAGGCCAAGTAGCATGCAAAAGAACGAGGAAAAAGAATAACTACACAATTATTATTATCACCATCTTATGCTGAAAAGTACTCGCATGTGCTACTACGTGCCCATCGCCCTTTACATGTTGCAAAATTAGCACCACCATTCTGCACACATGTACGGCATCGCCTCGGCTGACGAGGCTCGGCATCCTTCCCCCGCTGACCTCTCTTACGTTTGCGGGTTGAGGAGAGTGGTATTTCACCGATCACACTATTTGCAACTATCGTGTACGGCTGATTGTGCAACGCTGCCGGTTCTGGCTGCGGCATCTGAGGGGGGATGGGGATTGATTGGTTGGCCGTAGTTTCTCTCGACCACTTCTAGAACTATTGAACACTTCCTTGCATCGCTGGCCTTTCTCCCATTTACGAAGATACGTACGAATATGAAACTGTATCGCCGACAGAAACATCATCCATTGTATATCTGCGTGTAAGATCTGGCATTTCATCGAGCTTGAAGAATATCTTCAGAGAAGCAATAGCATCAAGAGCTGCATATTCAACCTGTTCCACCGAGAGCTGATTCTTGTCCCAATGAGAGAGGCGAATACATGTTGCCTTGTTAAGTCTGGCTTTCAATACCCGCTCACTCAATTGTTGTAGCGAGGCAGTACCACTTGTCACAACACCACGCTCACGTGCAAAGGTACCGAGATTTATGACGTTACAGCGGTCCTTTTGTGTTACTTGTTTGATGGCGTCAATATTAAAGTCCTTGCCAATCTTAATGAGATCTGCACTAACATTGACTCCAACTATCTTAAGTGTGCGTTTGACGAGAAGCCACTCCAACTTAAATGTCATGTGATGTGTTCGTATAAGAAGAGTAGTCATCTTGTCATTTCCATCCATGTAACTAATTTGAATCAGTGCAACTTTCCCAGCGTTCATTACGTGACCATATCTATTCTTTGTCACGTTCCATTCGGCGTCCAAGCTAAACCCGTTGCCTTTTGCCACATCACACATTGCAGTCATTGCTGTGTTGGTCTCTTCCGCCGTAGTGATGACTTTCACATCATCGCATACAAAACATTTTGTTGACTAACTGCTCATTATTTAGCTCCTGCTGCTGTTGCATTAACGAATCAAAGATGGAAGAGAAGAAGTCTGCATCAGCTGTCGGATTGTCATTACGCTTCATTTAACCCTTTACATTTTGAACCCTTTTCCCACTTGATACGGTCTTGAACGGCCTTCAAGACTTGCTGCATAACTCCGCCGGATTTGGATTGTTTTTCATCATTAATGTTGTCGGTGATGTTGCCGTCATCGTCTTCATCCACATCGTATTCATCACGACCGTCCTCCTCGTCTTCTTCGATGTCTAGCGTTGCAACAACTTCTTTTGGTGTTATGTATTTCTTCACATTGCTATCAATTATGATCACTTCATCTTCACTTTGAATAGGCCCGTCGTGTTGTTGATTTGCGTCGTGTTGCTCATCATCATCATGCCGAACATCTTCGTTCTGTACTTCGGCAGTCACTCTTCCACCGCCAATGTCGATAAAATTGGTAGTATCGTTGTTGTTATTATTATTATCATTCATCTCCACACCAGTTGTAGCTGGCTGTTTACTGTGGCGAGTAAAGAATTCACGGGCTGGTCGGGCCCTCTCGGCCTCCTCCTTCTGCTGCTGCTTACGTTTCTCCTTCGTAGCCTTCGCCCCCTCTTGCAGCGGTCATCTCCTTACGAGCTTCCTCTGAACTTTATCAGTGGCACCTTTTGTTCTCATCTTGTCAACAGTGAAGTAGGTAGGTGTTTGCTGCCATTGTATGTGCAAGTGCAGCAACTCGATCGAGGGCTGGTGGGACACTGAGAGGGAGCGAGAGGTGGAGGTGGTGGGACACTCGACAATCGACTACCTATCCTTCTTCGTCCGTCTAATGCTCACATTGGGTATTTATCAAGTTTCAAAAAATCGATGATTTTTTGAAAGAGTTGGGAGTCTCTCAAAGGTGGAACATATTTGTACGTGGGAATTAGTAACAAGGATTTTCTAAAAATCCACATGCATGGAATGGAAGCCTTTTTTGGCTTTTTTTTCATACATAAGCGGGTGTCCTTCCGCTCACTTGCCCCGTATGTAGAACTCTGGTACAAAATCCACGTAGAAAAACACCCCCGAATCTCCACGGAGCCTCTTTTTTTTGGCTAAGTAACTAGCGCCAGGCCCACACATAGTGAAAAAATGACTTTTGCTACACTGGCATTTAGGACAAAATAAAGTATAGCGGTATCTTCCTCTATCTGAGGGGTTATTTCTCTGCTTGGGTGGCATTAATATCTCTTAAACCTATGAAGTCATGATGCACCAACTAGGCATAAGTTCTACTAACAGTTGCTCTAGCTTTGGGTTAGGGTTATCTCAGGGTTATCCCCAATCCTACAGGGGCAAACGTACCAGGTAAACGGTAGGAATTCAAACGGCACCTTTAAATGCATATTCTGCAAACCAACTCGATATTTCAGGATTTCTCTCTGTAGATAGAATTGAGAAATTGTTTGTGGAGGTGCTGTGGGAGGTGCAGACTGATGCTGTGTCTGGGGCGAATTCGTGAAAGATGCGGAGTGTGTTGATAGTCGGTGTGGAAGATGGTGTCGTGGTTGATGTTGGCCAAGGAAAATTCCTGGTGAATGGTGTTTATTGTTGTTTTAGTCGATAGGATGAATACTGGGATAGCATGTAGGCTAATTGTAGGCGAGGTGATGTGAATGTGAGTCCTATGCCTCCATGTTTTATGTCAAGGTTGATAAGGTATTGGGCATGGAGTGGGAAGCTGTGTTTTTGAGTGATGGCACAATGACTTCATTATTTAGGTGGTCAAATGCTTTGGAGGTAAGGCTATCCCAAGTGTGCCATCGTTCTTCTGCACAATTGGACTCATTTGCGTAGGCGTATACTGTGTAAGTAGGGGAGTGAAGTTGCTCTGATACGCGCGTAAAAGATACAAAATATTAGATTACTCTTCTTCAACAATAGCTTTGCCGTAGAGCTAAGCAATGGCATCTTTGGGTTCAAAATGCATTTGGGCGTAACAGAGAGTGGCGATGTCGGCCAATGAAGAGATGACAATAAATATAATAAAAGTGAAAGACAAGAATCATCACTGGAGAGGAGGAAGCGGTCAAGCCCAAGCAGATGCGAGAGGAGTACTTCACGCAGTAGAAGCTCTGCGTGTACAGCAAAGTTAGGTCTAAAGTCTTGTTCAAAGAATTCAAAGTTAGGTGCAAAGTCTCATTAAGAGTTTAGGTTGATATGAATGCAAGACAGCGGCTAATAATGCGGCTGGTGCAATCTTTACGGATTCGAAAGGGTCAAATGCTAAAATCCTATAATATTTGTATATACTCCTCAAATGTCTACAGTGCTCATTTTTAACTCCACTCTCATTCTCATCTTCATATTTTTTCGGTCACCACTCTGCAGCATCATATGCATGAAGAGCTGCGGCGAGATCTTGAGAGTGCTTTCATTGAATAATCAAAGCCGAAGCGTGGAGAGTTGTGTTTGTCTAGGTCTGCATGGTTTCGTTCTTTTTCACCTCCTCATGGTCTAAGATTTTGTAAACAT